>BMAC01000049.1:1048266-1141178 GCA_014905375.1 Phtheirospermum japonicum
GATAACCATGCTTTGGTTGATTGCAACATCCCTACATCATTCCCAATGAGTAGTATGTCATCAACGTAAAGCACTAGAAAAGTCACTGCGCTCCCACTAACCTTCTTGTAAACACAAGGTTCCTCCGGGTTCTTTACAAAATCAAACTCTTTGATAACTGTGTCGAACGGATATTCCAACTTCGGGATGCTTGTTTCAATCCATAAATGGATCGCTGGAGCTTGCAAACCTTTTGCTCCTCTCCAGTGATATGAAGCCTTCCGGAGCATGGGATAAAAGATATGGAATGCCAATAATTATAAAAGATATTATTACGAATAAAAACTGATTGTGTTACAAGAGAAAAGTCAGACCACAGCCAAAGTTGGCTTGTTGGTCACCTTATTCTAACAATATACACAGATCCAAGAATGTGATACAGATACTACAGGAACCAACATCATTTGCATGATCCGTAACTTTCTCAAAATCCCTAAAATAATACGTCACACAAGAAGCATGCCGATAGGTGACATCAACTCAGAAAAATCAGATTCTGAAAAACCAATTAACCGAAAAATTGATAAAAATAATGACATAGCATCTTTCTAGCAATTAATCTGAGTACACTTCCCTTCTCCACTGTCCTTCATTATTCTATTCTCCCCTCACTTTTCTATGTTCATACGTATAGATCTCCAGCATAATAAACGACACAGTAGCATAAAAGTTTCAGATTGCATAACCGATCCGATAATTAGATCTAGAAAGAGCAGGAGCAAAGCAACCAAGTACGTTTATGCGAATATATGTCCACATTAATATGCCATTTTCAACTTTATAGTGATATATCGGACAACCAAATATATTAGAACACATTCACTGAACAACATGAAGTGATTAATCGGGTTTCTCCATTTAAATTGTGTTGCAGAGAGATTAATTGAATTTTCTTTCTTCTTCTACCAATGTAAAATAAAAGCCCTAATCAGGAGGAAATGAGGAAAACAAACCTCAGTGTACTTGAATTGCTGCTCAACATTCTTAATAACGTTCCCACACTCCAAGCAATTGAAGGTGCCCTGAAGAAGATCAGGCCAAACTTCACTGGTGCGGGTGACCATGCCGCTCACTGACACCAGCTTCCCGATCTCGGCGGTGATCAATTCCCTCAATTTCCGAACTATGGGGAGATTGTAGAAGGCGACATTGATGGCCTCTGGATGACGTCATTGAAGTGCATCACATGTGAGAAAGTCGATAAACGTGGTGTTGGAGTCATTGGGCCTCATCGCCTTCACCTCGGCCTCGTAATAGGGGTCGTAGCCTCTACGGCCGTCGTCCGCCTCTCTGAAGTTCTTGAAGAACTCCAGGAAGATGTTCTCTCTCGTACATCGCCATTGATTTGCTGCCCTTGGCTTCTGAAGTTAGGGTTTCTGAGTGATGACTATTTATGGTGGTAGATATGTAATTAATTGTGTGTACAAGGGCAAGTTCGACTTTTTACATTGAAAAGCAGGGGTATCATGGTCATTGTTCTCTGGACTAAAGAATGAATAATTTATCCGAGGGGGTATAGTGGGATTGAAAAGTCACATATATGAGAGATAATACGCGGGCCGGGATGGGCCGTGACTTTTATCCCGAGCTTTAATCTAGTATGTCAAACGCTTGATTACCCGGGATAAGTGAAGTTATCCAGTCTTATCCTATTCCATCCCCCAAACCAAACCGCCCATAGTGTAAAAGGATATATAGTGTAAAAGGAATTGTACAATCTGTAGTATCAAAATAATTATCTCTGATTTTGGTCAATGGCCACCTTAATTTCTCATAATAACCATTTGCGAGAAAATAGGAAAGTTGTAATTAATTTGTTATTATTGGCAAATTTATTATAGGGATGAATGGAGATAGCCGTTGGCTAATAAACAGGTCAATTAATTTTATTTTAAATCAAAATATTTTCAACACATGTAATCGAAAGAGCCTCCAAAATTTTGGAGTATATGTGGGACCATATGCCGTGAGCACCTATGATCATAGGAATACTAATACAACTAGTGTAAACCCACGATTTTCGCGGGCAAATATAAGAAAAGGTAAAATAATTATAAATTTTATTTTAAAAATTAAGAAATTCAGAATTTGATAAAAAAAAATATTGTTCACTTTAAATATTAAAAAATTCATTGTACACTAAATTAATTGTATGATTTACAATGATATCATTTTTATTGTAGTAAATAATTTATAATCCTTTACCGCTCGTAAAATTGTGTCATGAGAGTTATAAAATGACATTTTTTTAAAAACTTTGTGATAATTATATAATAAGAAATCTAGAAGTATTGATATTTAAATAAATATCAATATCGTATTTTCAACATGTATCGTATCGTACTTGTGCCATGTGTACCAATATAAATATTTCAAAATTTAAAATACTAATTATATGTGATATGAAATTATAATAAATATAAAGTATCAACCTTTTGTACCAAAATTTTCAACATTTTGACATATCGTCATATTGACTAAAACTTGAGTGAGCATATTCAACAAAGTATCAACCTTAGTTTTGTGATTATAGATTTATAGTAATATAAATATATCTCAACAAAGTAATATAAGTAAATTTAAACAAATGGGGTACAATCATAGTAAAATTGTAGTTTCTTTTATTTTTATTTTTACTATTAATGGATGGATGAGACTTGATTAAAAACAAATCCAATTACACGAATAGAGATGCATGTGTATAGATTGGTACAAGGGTTGTCTTCCCATAAAATTCTCCTAATATTATTTTTATTTTATGATTACTTTGTAAAGTGTTTAAACTCTTATATTTCATTATTTTTCATAGTGTTCGTATGTATAAAAAATAAATTATGGATTTTATATTAAGTTCCTAAATTATACATTTAATTATTATACTGCATACTTATTTATTAATATATTTATATAAGTTTAGAGAACTAGAAATTGAAAACTTCTACCTGGTTAGTTAATTTATATTATTTTATTTTAATTTTTAATATTTATTTAGTAATTATTTTTAATTAATTTTATTATAAGTTTTAATAGTTAATTAAAGTTATTTTATGAATTTTAAATTTCATTTTATAAAGTTTTTTATTTCTTAACTTCATTTTTTAGATTTATCAAATAATAATTTAGACTTTAATTATATGTTTTTATACATTATTTATATGATTCTATAATGTGTGTTTTTATATGAATTTAAAGTTTTTTTTTCAATTTTTAAGTTCTATTAAATAACTCTTTAGAATTTATTTATAGTTTTTTGGATTTGTTTTACCAATTTAATATTTTTCAAATTTAATTATATGATTTATATATATATATATTTTTTTTGTTACTAAAAATATTGATGTGATATTTTTAAAATATTAATTATTCAATTATAGTTATTATCAAGGGGCAGAATAAAAAAATATAAAAGAAAATATTTAGAGAAATAAAATTATTTGTGTCGTTGAACACCTAACAATTCATTAGGGGATACTTGTCCGTAGGAAATTACAATGTGTTACTTTTCGTAAAATTATCTTAATTATATTGCATATTGATGGGGTCTCCTACATAAGATAAAATAATAAATCTCAAAATAAGTAGATCATGCATCAGCTCACCTCATTAATGTATTTTACTTAAACCATTAAGTTATGAGTTCGACTATCTTGTAATATGTTTAATACACGTGATGTGAACAAGTAGAATAAATAAATAAATAATAATAATAATAATAATAATAATAATAATAATCATAATAATAATAATAATAATAATAATAATAATAAAGAGAGATTTTATTTATGAGACATAAAGTTCGATCCCTTCTCATATCAGTTTTACATTTTTTTTATTGTCAGTTATTAAGTTTCATATTTTTCAAAACATAGAATATTCAAATTCTTTTTGTATAATATTTTCACTTATTTTATAATTATCATACTACAGTATATTGTGCAAGATTTTTTTTATTTTTATTTGTATCGTCATAAATTTCTGATCGATTTATTCCGTTGAAAAAATTACTAAGTTTTTTATGTGTGTTATGTATAAGATTTATCTATCGCAGAATTTTAGCAAAGTACACCTTCTAGTGTAGTAGTTAGAATATTTTTCTCCAACTTTTAGATTTGGGATTCAAGTCCCCTTGTATATATGTTATTCTTGTTTTTTTTTTGTTTTTTTTTTCCAAATATATTCTTTTCACTCTATTACCAAGAAAAAAAAAATCCCAAATAAGAACTTTTAGTTGTTTATCTATAATTAATTTATATTTTTATTTAATTTCAAGATATTTGCAGGTACTATTGGAAATGTATAATTAAGAAATAAAATATATAAATTTATAATTAAATCTAGAATAGATAGTTAATAAAATTGAAGATTAAATAAGTATTTTTAGTTCATGAAAAATACAAAATAATAAAATTTTGTGAATAATATATTAAATTATGCAAAATAAATTAAATTTTCTTAGAGAATTACTTAAAAGAAATAACAAAAAAATATAATATATCATAATTATTCCGAAGTTAATCATAATTTATTATTTTAACTAGTTTTAAACTATTTTGAGATTTAGTTTATAATAATAATAAAATATAAGTCATGTTTATTATTTTTAAAATATTAATTATTCATGATTAAATATTTATTTAACATATTTTATAAAATTCAAATGAATTATATTGTTATTTTATATTATTTTATATTTTTTTGTTTTCAGTTTTATTAAATAATTATATAAAATCTTAAAATATTGTGTTATATATTCTTTATGAATTCAAGTTTTGAATTTGGTTTAGTATTATATTATAACTTTTATAACTTGCTTTTTATTTATTTATTATTTATTTATTTTCTGTTTATTATAATTTACTAAATAGTTACTTAAAGTTTTTTGAATACATTTTTTATCTCGAGGGCGAGTCGGACACTCCGTGGACGAGGATACGCCCCCGACACACCTTCGACACGTGTCAAACGCGTTTTCTATTCTTATTTATTTATTTTTTGAGTTTTTGACAGGGGACAATGTTCGGACATGCATAGGACACTACGCAACACACGGACACGTCCCTGTCACGTTTTTTCAAATTTATTTTAAAAAAAAATATTTTTAGTTTTAGTTTTTTAATTATTATCATTTTTCATTTTACTTGGAATTTTATTAATTATTATGAATGAGTTTGTAATTATTTTAGATGATTCATTGAAAATAAAAATTATTACAATGTAATATTTGTAGGAAATAAAATATATTAATAATTATTTATATTATAAACGTGTGTGAGCTTTGTCATGTCCTATATTTTTCAAAATAAGCATGTCCTCGTGTCCGTGTTGTGTTGTGTCCCGATTCCGTATCCGTATCGGTGTAACTTAGGTTAATAGCTATGATGCACGAACACTCCATGGACGCAGACACGCACCCGACACGCCTTCGACAATTGTTGAACGCGTGTCCTATTTTATTTTATTTTTTTGAATTTTTGACAGGGGACACGACTCGGGTACAGCGGGACACGACGCGACATACGGGGACACAACCCGGACATGGCCCCAACACGTTTTTTCAATTTTTTTTATTTTTTTCATAAATTTAATTTTTTTTGCAGTTTTTTAATTATTATCATTTTTCATTTTAATTGAGGTTTTTTCAATTATTGTGAATGAGTTTGTAATTATTCTATATGATTAATTAAAAATAAATATTATTAAAATTGAATATTTATAGGAAATAAAATATATTAATAATTATTTATATTATAAACGTCGTTTCCTATATTTTTAAAAATAAGCGTGTCCTCGAGTCCGTATCGTGTCCCGAGTCCGTATCCGTGTCGATGCAACTTAGGTTAAGAGTAATTGTAATCACACAAACGTACAATTATATATAATTTAGAAAAATTAACATCAAATAGTAGTTGTGGCTGTGTCGTGTCCCGAGTCCATATCCGGGTCGGTGCAACTTAGGTTAAGAGTAATTGTGATCACACAAACGTATAACTATATATATTTGGGAAAATTAACATCAAATAGTACTTGGTTAAATGGCTTGATTTATACCTTGTTAGCAACTGGTGCTATACACTGTGGGTTCAAATCCAATTGGTTTTATTTTGCGATTTTACCTTTTTATTGACGTTGTTTCAATATTTACACATTTTTTATTATACTTAAATTACACAAAGGTTCAGGAGCTAAAAATAATTTTCTTGAGACAAGGAATTTGAACCCACGATGTTTAATATTGATACCTAGTCCAACCACTCCATTTTTCCGACTGAGAGATTCTCTATTTGATTCTGAGATTTATTGGTTCGGACAACCTGGAGGTTCTGCCTAAGAATTATGTATTTCAAAATTTAAATAAAGAGGACCTCCTAGTATAATGGTTATAGTGTCTTCATTTAACCTATAGGTTTGGAGTTCAATTCCACTTGTATATATATGTTAATTTTGCTTCCTTTTTATTTTCAAATATTTTCTTTTCACTCTATTACCAAGAAAAAAAAAATCATAAATATTTTAAATATATTAAGTATTACTCATGTAATATATTTATATATTCATTTAACTAACTTTATACATTTTTATGAATTATATTATTATTTTATAATAATTTAATTATTTTTAATTTTCATATTTATTAATATATATAACTTTAAACAATAGTTTATAAATAATTTGCTTATTTCAAGTTTTGAGATTAAATTAGTACTATATTATGACATTTATATTTTTTTAAAAAAATCGTTAAATAATTTTGAGACCCAACAATTCATTTTTCAATACGTTTTTTTTTTTCTTTAGTAGTTTTCTTTATTCTATAACATTCATTTTTTTCCTTTTCAGGTTTTTTAAATAATTATTTAGCAGTTAATCTAACTTTTTTATATTTCTTGCCGGTTTAAAAGTATTTTGAGATTTATCTTATTGTACGTTAAAAAATTTATGTTATGTTTTTATTTTCTTAAATATATTAGTAATGATTAAATATTTATTCTTTTAAATTTATTGAAATTACTTATGATTTTTTTTTTGTTTTTGTAAGATTTATTACTATTATAAATTATTTATGTTATTTTTATCTATTATAAGATTTATTACTATTATAAATTATTTACTCAGATAAGGATTTTTTTTATAAATATTTATATATTCTAAATTTTTTGAGATTTAGGAAACAATTAATTCGAATTTAATTTTAATTAAATATAATCTTATTAATTTCAGTTTCTTTGATTTCTTAATTTTTCATTTTCAGTTTTAAACATATAAATAACTTTCTAGAATATATTTAAATAAATTAATTTATAATAGCGATTTACATAATAATTTTTAATATTTTTTTAATTTTTTAAAAATAAGTATTTAGGATTTAGCTATAGTTAAATTATATCGTTATTTAATTTTAAGATATTTTCATGTACTATTGAAAATGTATAATTAAGAAATAAAACATATAAATTTATAATTAAATTTATAATAGTTAAATAATAAACTTGAAGATTAAATAAGTATTTTTAGTTCATGAAAAATAAAAAAAAAAAAAAATTTTTGAATATTATATTAAAATACGGAAAATATATTAATTTCTTTGAAGAATAGTTCAAAATAAATAACAAAAAAGTAATATAACACTAAAAAAAATTATAAAATCACATAAGTAAAATATATCATAATTATTTCAAAGTTAATCACAATTTATTTTTTTATCTAGTTTAAAGTTATTTTGAGATTTAGTTTATAATATCTAATAAAATAAAAGTCATGTTTTTTATTTTTAAATATATTAATTATTCATGATTAAATATTTTTTAACCTAACTTATAAAATTCAAATGAATTATATTGTTAATATATATATATATATTGTTTTCAATTTTATTAAATAATTATATAAAACTTGAAAATATTATTTTATATATTCTTTATGAATTCAAGTTTTGAATTTTGTTTAGTATTATATTATAAATTTTATAATTTGCTTTTTATTTATTTATTTATTTATTTTTGCGTATTATAATTTATTCAATAGTTATTTAAAATTTTTCTATATATTTCTGTAAAGATTATGTAGTAGTTTTGATTTATATAAGGGTAAGAGCTATGATGCACAAGCACTCCAATTTTGACCCCGAGAGCGAGCCAGACACTCCGTGGACGCGGACACGCGCCCAACACACCTATGAGACGTGTTGGATGCATGTCTTATGTTTTTCTCTTCCTTATTTTTGAATTTTAGACAGGGAACACGACGCGACATACAGGGACATGGCCCGGACACGTCCCCGACACGTTTTTCAAAATTTTTTTTCAAAAAAATATTTTTTTTAGTTTTTTAATTATTATCATTTTTTATTTTACTTTGGATTTTATCAATTATTGTGAATGAGTTTTTAATTATTTTAGATGATTAATTGAAAATAAAAATTATTATAATTTAATATTTGCAGGAAATAAAATATATTAATGATTATTTATATTATAAACATGTTCGAGCCGTGTCGTGTCCTACATTTTTTAAAAATAAGCGTGTCCGTGTTGTGTCATGTTCCGAGTCCGTATCCGTGTCGGTGCAACTTAGGTTAAGAGTAATTGTGATCAGACAAAGGTACAATTATACATTATTTGGAAAAAATAACATCAAAAGTAGTTGGTTAAATGGTTTGATTAATACCTTGTTAGCAATTGATGCTATAAATTGTGGGTTCAATTCCCATTGGTTTTGTTTTGCAATTTTACCTTTTTATTGACAATACTTTAATATTTACACATTTTTTATTATAATTAAATTAGACAAAGGTTCGGGAGTCAAAAAATATTTTTTGAGAGACAAAATATTTGAACCAACAATGTTTAGTATTGATACCTAGCCTCAACCACTCCACCACATGGTCCTTATGTTATATTTTATAAACAAAGAAACATACATTCAAAAATAAGTTTAGTATTTCTTTTAACCCTACAGAACATACCAAAAATTCATTTTTTAAGCTTAATACAAAAGTTAATACTTCTCATAAATATAAAATAGATTCTAAATAACTATTTAATAAATAAAAAATTAAGAAAAATAAAATTAAAACCAAAATATAAAATATTATGATATAATACTAAATAAACCTCAAAATTTAAAATAAGAAAAAATACCAAAAAGTATTTTAAATTTATATATTTATAATATAAATTTGTAAAATAAAAAACTAAAAATATTCTATAAAGCAAGTTAAATAAATATTTAATCATAAATAATTACTTGATATATTTTAAAAATGAAAAATATAATTGAGATACTATAAAATAAATATCAAAATAAATTACATAAGAATATAATAAAAATGTGATTAAATTCTAAATAAATATTTCACACACAAAAAAAAGGTGTTCACAAAAAGAGATGTTCACAAAAAGAGATTAATTGAGAACTTTTGCAGACAAGTATAAATGTTATAATACGATAATAAATAAATTTAAAAACTTAGAATCTGAAGAAAAAATAATAATATATTATTTAAATTTATAAGATTATTTAATCAATTTTAAAAATAAGAAACTTAAGAAATATTATCTAATAATAATATAGTCGTTAAAAAGTATAAATTAATTAAAATTAATTAACATTACATTTACAGAAATTAATGAGAAACATGATGCTTTTAATAACACAAATATGCAGTGATACCAAAAATTATCTCTAATTATTTTCAATTTGTTATCGGAAGAGTTTTCGAAATCTGTTGTGAATTTGTAACAAAAATAAAATTACTATGACAAATTCATATTTGACGTCACCAAAAAACTCTTTCGTCAAAATAATGTTGTCGCCATTTTTCTAGAACTGGTGACAAATTATGCGTTTTCATGAAAAGAAACTTGTTGTGACACCTAATATCGTCACCATTCTTCAAGGAGACATTAGTGACAAAAATAATTCTGTCACAACTAGAAACTTATCGTGACACCCAAATCTCGTCAGACTTTATTATATGTTTGTCATAAAAAGGGTTTCCCGAACCATTGATTCTTTTTTCTTCCCAATATTATGACAAACTACATTTAAACGTCATCAAATATAAGTATTCATGACGAAATCGGTGAACAACTGTGACAACAATAAATGCTATCATAGAAGGGTGTTATTCTATGACGAAATAAAAAAAATGTCTTGATTAACATATTATGACAAATTTCTATGCGTGGAAAAAAAAAGATAGTCACCAAAAATCTGATTTCTTGTAGTGTATAAAGATCACAGATAAATATGCGTTTGTTTATATATCTGAGAATTGCAATCAAAATGAAAAAATAAATATTAATATTATTGATAAACCCATACCATCAAACCAACGCACACAAAGAATTTTTATCTGAGAATTTGTATTAGAAGATATACCTATTCGATTATTATTACTATTATTATTTTGTGATATTTTTTCCTACACACCTAACATCAAATGAATCAATTCGAGGCCCCATACGAGTTAGCCTTCGTTCAGCATTATCCTCATCTTTATAGTCTCTTAGCGGCCACTCCATGTCGTTGTACCTCCTTCCTCACTATCGGTGTCAATCTCCGAGCCCTTTTTATTTTGATATACCCTGAGAAAATTTAAATAATTCTGCAAGATTATTAAAAACTAACGCTTATATTAAATAAAGGCATGATGATTAAATAAAGATTTCAGAGAAAAAATGAGAAGAAAACTTATAGTTTGATCTAATCAAATCACGAATCAGATAATTCTTAATTTTTTGGTATGTATTTAATTAATTCTTGAACTCATCATATACTCCATCAAGATACTTGCAAGTGGAAACTAGAAGTTTGTCGTACTCTAGTTGATGGGTAGCTTAATAATCTTGACAAATGATCAAGGTTCATAATGATGTGGGACATTTTTCGGTGAAAATTCAGAAGTTGTTGAAGGAAAAACACAATTAGTGTGCCTTCGTCAATAAGTAACTGATGAAGGACAATTTAGGTATTTGTAATCTTTATGTATTATGGAAACATGTAATTGATACCCTATATAAAGGGAGTCTTTGATGAATATGAGAACCCTAATTTCTACCGTCTTCCTTCGTCTCTCTTTTATGTCTTCTCCTTATGCTTTTCCTTTTACACGTTATCAGCACGATATTAATTTCTCAAAATTGTTATCTTGATTTAACTCAAGAAAGCGCAATGTCACTGGAATGGAATGAAAATGTAATTTGATACCTAAAAGAAGCCATTGACGCGAGTTTATTTTTCTCATTCATAAATATAATTGGGACTGCAGATGGTCTTGTAATCCCTATAGAAAATATTGAGTTTACTTCCTACTGTGAAACACCAAATAGTATCGTTGATGTTGGTTACTCATTCGATCCATGTAAAGAGATCATTATCATACATGTAGTAGTTCGTGAGTATCTACGATAAATGTTATGATCATTCATATATCTAATGATAGTGGCTTGAACTCTATCATTGAACAAAATGTGATAATACGAGTAATATCACCACAACTCTTATACAACCAACAACTATGCACTTTATCAAGAATCAAGTAAATTGAGGAAGTGGAGACTTCCAAAGTTCTCTTGATAGATGTACATATCAGAGAGAGGTGTACACTTTAGGGGGAGTCTCAACATAGGTGTGTTGTACTCTTTTTCCTTAGACCAAGTTTTATTTTTTCCATTGGATTTTGTTACTTGGCTAATGAGGCAACAATAAAACACCATTTCACCATTTGACTTGGTACAAGGGGGAGTGTTGAAGGAAAAACACAATTAGTGTGCCTTCGTCAATAAGTAACTGATGAAGGACAATTTAGGTATTTGTTATCTTTATGCATTATGGAAACATGTAATTTATACCCTATATAAAGGGAGTCTTTGATGAATAAGAGAACCCTAATTTCTACCGTCTTCCTTCGTCTCTCTTTTATGTATTCTCCTTATGCTTTTCCTTTTACAGAAATAAAACTATAAGGTTTTTGTAACGTTCCACTTTTAGAAATGTAGAATAAATTATTATATATAATTTTAACCAATTTTAATAATTATTATAAAGAGAATCACTTTGAATCAATAGCTTCTACACCCCTTTATTTACAGTAAAAAAAAACCACCACACGTCTCAAATAATAAACCAAATACTAGAAATATAAAGAGAATTATCCAAAGTATAAACAAATATTATCTTAAATTAAAATTTAAGAATATCAACATTTATAAATCGTCACCCATGCTTTCGCTACACCACTCTGATATATAACTTTATTAAAAAAATGTAGATATTTGATTAAATATTGATTTTGACAAAAGATATTACATTATATACTAGCAACGGTCCGATTTAAAATATACAAAGAATAGTCAAATCAACATAAATTAATCCCCTTATAATTTTATTTTGACTATCATCCATCGCCGATGTCACACATCGCTCGTCTCCTCCACCTGAAATTGTTAATGATAGGGTGAGTTTTTTACTAGTTCAGTAGCTATACCGATGTATTTCAATTAAACATCAAGTCTAAAAAATAACACATCAAATCATAGAATTCGTATAGATAGCTATTTGAATAATAGAATAGAGTTGCAGCTAAAACACAACGTGTTTCCCCGATGTTCCTTTTCCTCGCCACATACAACTTTTACGGTCTCAAGTTTTATTAATATAGCACTGCGGGATGTACCTAATAACCCTTTCCCCTAGTCACATACCACTTTTACAGCCTCTTGCTATATTGAGTTTTAAATGACAAATTACATTCAAGAACACATGATATACATATTACGATACTTGAGAACTATAATTTAACATAAGATGAGTATTTATCCCTACCTTGTAAATGTAAACATAATGAATTCTTGATAATGTTATGAATGAATGTTTAGTTCTCGCCAATTTGTTGCTTATATGAAAACAAATATATTTATATGAATATATGGTTTTCGAGAATTTCGAACTTGGATAATTGGAGTCACAAAAATTAGAATAAATTGAATGGGCAACCATCATCATCATCATCATCATCAATTGGGGATTCAAGGGGCTATATGGCAGAATGTAGAAAGATAATGAATATATTCATAATTACCTTTAATTGTGGACTCAAATGAGGCTACTTTGAAGAATAAACACAATATGGGTTTAATTTATAATTTATAGAAATTTAGAAAATATAAAAGATCCATTTCATCAATTCTGACATCTGAGTGACCAAATCCCCAATTCATAAATCGAAATTATCTCCTAATTTAACTGCCCGCTGGCAGCGACTCCGGAGAACTGGAGTCTGGTGAGAAAGGTTCTCGGCTCTTCGCTGACAACGAGCAGCGGTGGAAGGCACGGTGGATCTCCTCTCCATCTCCATGGCGATGAACATCATCAACGATGGTTCACGATTGGGAAGGACGATGGTGATGGCAACGGCACTGGGTGTTGTGATTTTCCAGTAGCAGCTGTGAGTCCAGTGGTGGTGGCCTCGACGATTCAAGGTTAGGGCTTAGATGGTTTTGGGTTGTTTTTTAGTCTCTTTTGTGGGTCGAACGGTGTTGAGATTGGTGTTTGTGTAGGGTTTCTAGTGGCTACGCAGCCTGATATTGGGACTCCATCAATGAGAGTCGGCAGGGGTTTGGTTTTGGTTGGTTTTAGGCCTTGATTGACTCAAAACATATGGTTGTCCAGCTGGTTTGTGGCGGTTCTGGTAGAAACACGGCAGTGAGGACTCTGGAGGACTGGAATCCAATGAGTGGGGAGTTTAGCTCTCTGGCGACGACGATCAATGGTGACAGGCGATTAGACGATCGGCCATAGATTTGGTGGCCTGATGCGATTGATTAGGTTAGAGTTGTGATGTCCTGAACTGCGGTTGAAGGCACAATAGACCTACTCTCTGATGCAATGGACGACAACAACGATGAGGGTCAGGCGACACTAGTGGTTATGAGTCGATGATTTTGACATTGCAATTTAGGCTCAGAGTTTGCTGTCCCGAGCCATAATTTTGTTGTGACTGGCACAGCGGGGCGAGGGTATGTAGCTCTGATACGATATCAAATATTCTAGTTTGGTAAAAATGCAGGTTTATAGGGGTTTATGAGGCAACCTCCCCTTCACATGGGGCGGTCTTTTTATAGAGGGCGAGCTGTTTTGGGAGTAGTGAGCTCTCGTATAGGAGTGGCGAGCTCTTATACGAGGGTGGAGAGCTCTTATCAGGTAAATGGTATTCTAACATCTCGGTACTGAGAGCTAGGCTTTTATGGTTGATAAGATCTTGGGATCTGGTGGGCTGATATGGATTATGGTATGGGTTCCGGGCGGGCTAAAGGCACAGTATAGTTATTGGCCCATGGTTATTATCGTAATTTAATGAGAGTTCTAATATTTATGGAAACTTAGCATATAGGAGAAATCTTAATTCTAAATCAGTAGCTAGTTATAGTATTATGGTTTAATAGGAGACGCAAACCCTAGATTGGGAGCACGTCTCTATTCTATATAAAAAGGACATGGGCCTCACTCCTCTCTCTAAGTTGATTTTATTATCCTACGTTTTGAGCTCTCACGTATCACTCTTAAAAAGGAACTAACTTAATCATCAGAGGGCCTACGCTAGGGTTGTCCAGCTTGGGTTTTGTTTGTAGGTTGATCAGGTAGCCAGGAACTCTCTGGAGGTCTATCAGGTTGCCTAACACGTATTTAAGGTCCGTAATTCCTTTTTTTGGTGAACCAAACTTTTTGGTCTCATCAAGTGGTGCCGTCTGTGGGAAAGAGGGACATTGAGTCCTTGAGAAAAATAAGTGAGAATTTCAACAAGCAAAACATGAAGGGAAGAGCTATCATACCACAAACTTTAGATCTTGACGTGGAGGCGAGCAAGGCGAAATCGCTAGACATGGGGAAACAAGTTGAGGAGGAAAAAACAACACCTCAAGGGGAGACAGCAGATCAAATGACCACGACAACACCACCACCATCGTCATGTGATTTGTACATATTGTGTGTGTTTTTCGTTTGCTTTTGCATTTTATTTTGCGTGTTATAACGGGTTTTAGGTTGTTGTTCCTCTTGTTTTTTCTTTTTTTTTTATTTTTATAGGTCGTTTTGTTTTTATCCAGTTTGACACTTTTTCTCTCTCGTTTCATAAGTTAATTACGCTTAATTCTCTTTTTCAGCTTTGAAATGACAAAAACCAGATTAGGGACGCAGAGCTGACATCGATCGATGCGTCATCGACACCACCCACCGATGCAGCACCGACACCGACATACTGAGGTTTTCCAACATCCGTCGATCGATGCCGCATGTCGATGCTACATCGATGGGCACCCACCAGCGGAGTTGACACGCCAAGATCCATGTGCCATCATTGACCGACGGTCGGTGTTGATGGAGGTCGACGCCAGAGACACTATCGGTCGACACAAATCGACGGTCGATCGACGATCGTCATTTTGACTCAAAATCACCACAATGCCCCCCTCGTCCGAGACTATTAATACGATGTCTCTCTTCATCTTGACATTAGACCCGACTAGACACTAAGAATTACCTTTTTGGAACCCTAGTTTCTATATTTTTGAACTTTTGAATCTTTCTTCAACTTTTCATCATTTCATCTTTGGTTTTTCTTCACTTTTGATTCTAGAATTCGCATGATCCAGTGTTCGGAACCAGAACTTAGCTTTTCGATAGCTTGTGCTTTATATTCCTACAACTCGGGTTCTAATACGTTTGGGTAACTCTTAGTTCGGTTCTTGATCTTGTTTTGTGAATATTGAATTTCGTAATTTAATTTGTGTTGATTGTGAATTTTATTGAATTGGATGATTCAGCATTGTTCTTATTGAATTAGTTTGTGAATTTGTTGGGTTATTTTATCGTTCACGCATTCTTGCTTATTTGTTTAGTCGTTTTGGGATGTTAGTCAATTCCATGCTTATTTTTGTTCTCCTCATTTGATCGAACACGTTTGGCTTTTATTTGCTTTCTGTTGTTTATTCAATTCATTTTTATTTATCACTTTTGAAATTCAATTTGATTATTTGCTTGAATCGTTTATTAGTTTAGTTTTAGTTATTAAAACAAAGCAAACAAACAACTCAATTTGATCGCGTGTTTAGTTAATATTTGTGTCTTAATGAGCATTTTTTATTGTCATTCCTTGAGAGACTCAACTCGAGTCAACTTGTCACTTACAACCGCTCTGTTCTCTTGCAGACGAGCTTTTTATTTTTATAAAAAATTAAGTGTTTAAAAAGTTCGATTCAAATTTTGGCACCGATGCCGGGGAATGCCAAAGGTTTTCAAAAATGTTCATTCGTATGTGATTGGTTAGTGTAGCTTAATTTTCGTTTATCTTGTCTCGATTGGTTTGATCGTTTGTTGAGTGTATGCAAGGACATGTGTTATTTAGGGGAGAGCTTGTCTCGTTCATTGACAATATCCACAAAGTCAATAGAACGAGAGCCGCATTCGGTAGGGTTGAATATGAGAGTTCACGAGAAGATCCGATTAATGAGTCATCAATGGATCCTTTTGAGATAAACCCAAACTCACCAAAGGGGCAAAATGAAAAAAATGGTGGACCGAATCCGTACGTGAGTCTGAATGTGAACCACAATCCACTCGACACACGGATGCCTTACGCCAACCATAATCAAAGCCCAAACGATGGTCCACCATACAATCAAGGTCCCTACAACCAACAACCATACAATCAAGGCCCACGACCAAATCAACCACCGCACCAACACGTCTCACATCTCCAGCACGAACCGTGACAACATTACAATCATCCATCATACAATCAACAACAACATTCACCGTACAATCATCAACAGCATGGGAGAATTTCATTTTTGGTCCATTATGTTGGCCACTTTCCAGAAAACATACAGGATGTTGGCCATCATCAAAGCATGTCCACTAAGTTGGCAAATTCCTCAAAAAAGGTCCATTTTTATCATGTTCGGGCACAAATGCTGACGTGGCGTGATTATTTATTTTCTTATCATTTTTTATTTAATTATAAATATTAAATGAGGAGAGAAGTTTATTTTGCCCCTCCTTATTCTTTCCTTTTTCCATTTCTTTCTTTCTTAAAAATATTGTTGAATACATTTTTCTTTCTAGTATTTTTGTACAACTTAAATAAATATTCATGAATTTTTTTAAAATTGAAATTTTTTTTTTTTAAAACTAATAAGAATTTATAAATTAACTTTCCATAAACTAATAAATAAAGCTGAAATATAATTATAAACTAATAAATAAATTTGTCAAAAAAAACTTTATTTGGGGAACAATATGAACACGATTTTTACCGAACGAGGACTTGAAGTAGAATTGTTTGGGGAATTGAAGTGTGGCGCGAGAGAAAGTGATACAAAGAAAGCGCCACCAGTAATGTAAAAAAAACCCATAGTTGTGTGTGAAATTAGGGCGAACATGGAGGAAATAGGAGGCAGTAGTGAGAGCCCAGCGGAAACGGAGAATTCAAAAACGAAGACACCCAGAAAGCCTAAAGATACCCACCTTCTCAAAAAGAGATCCCAGCTCAATTATGTTTTCTGATTTGAGCATTCTTGTGTGTGTTTTTCGTATATTTTTACATTTTAATTTGTGTGATTTTATGGGTTTTTAGGTTCTTTTATTTGTATTTCTCTTCTTTTTAGTTTTATTTTGTTTTGCGCTTAATTTCGTAGATTACAGCTTAATTGCGCTTAATTTTCTTTGTCAGTAGTAAAACGGGCTGAAGAACACCAGCAAAAGGTCGCATTCAAGGATGCTCGAGTTGAAGAATTTGAATGACGAGAAGAAAACGAGCTTTCCGGTGAAGAAGTAGCAAGAATTTGAGCTGACAGACATTCTATAACGGTTATGCTTCTGGAACTCGTTGAAGCTAACGATAACTTAGCGGTCACTCCTAACCGCTAGCTGTTACCGCTAACCCTTAACGGTTACTGACAACGGATGTTAAACGACCAGGATGCTGAAAATGAAGACTTAGCGGTTGCTACCAACCGCTAACCAATCTAGAACGTTTATTTGACTGTTACCTTCTAGAAACTCCTAACCGTTAGCGTAACCGTTAACGGGGCCCAGAACAGATTTTTCAGACTTGCGGCCCAAGATACGCGAAATCTATAAATACCCACTTATAATACGAGTTCCAGGTATGCTACCAACCCTAAAAACTTACCAAAACATAATCGTAGGGTTTGGAGTCGGGTTTTAACACAAAAACGCTGAGATCGAAGAGCAAATCGAAGATTCGTCGAAAACGCGTTTCGGAGCCCATTCGACGTCGCCAACCCGTTTTCGCCCGTTTCTCAGCGTGTTTCTGTGGAGAACTCGAAGAACTTACTGCATCTACTATTTCTAATAAGTTTCTTGTTCCTTTTTCATGCTTTAATCATAATTTCTATGCTTTGGATATTACTTTCAAGTTCATGTTCTTGAGTTCGTTTTCGGATTTTGAATTTGCTGAACGTTATAAGTTATTATTTTCTGTTTTTAATTCAGTTTTTATGGTTTATGTTTGGAAGTTGGAGACTTGGATTGGTTAATAATATTCATGCGATTTAGTTTTCATGTTTTACTCATTTTTAAGCTTCAAGTTTGTCGTTTATTCATGTTCGTTTATTTTAATGCATGCTTTTAGATTCGTTTAGGTTAATCGTTTGAGTTTCTGAGTTTATATGTTGCCGCGTTTTAATTTTGTTATTGAGTTCTTGCTTTGATTTAAATTTTAATTGAGTTTTTAATTAATTAATTAATTAATTAATTAATTAATAATTAAATCTAGGTTTTTAATTTGGTTAATTTTATGCTTTCAAGTTTAGTTTATAATTTAAGGTTAATTAATTCGGCATTTTAATTTTAGTTTTTGAGTTTTTAATTATTGTGTTTCGAATTCGTAGCTTATACTTTTCGAAAATAAAAAAAACCAAAAAACGTGATCGTGTGTTTTAATTATCGTGATTAAACAAACGTTGAAAATTCCGAATTTCAATCCTCGAGAGATCGACTCGTGTCCAACTTGCCACCTACAATTGCTCCGTTCTCTTGCGGACGAGCCTTTTATTTTAAATAAAAAATAGGTGTAAAAAGTTCGGATCATTTTTGTGTTTTTTTTTTCGGTTGATTATTTAATTGAGGCCCAAATCATGGCTCAGCCGACCCGGATGCGAGAATTTGCATTTGGGCCCGAACATGATAAAAATGGACCTTTTTTGATGAATTTTCCAACTTAGTAGACGTAGTTTGATGCTGGCCAACATCACGTATGTTTTTTGGAAAGTGGCCAACATAATCGACAAAAAATAAAACTTTCCCTCAACAGCATCAACCGTACTACCAACAAGCCCGAGGCCCGTATATGCCACCTAACGAGCCTTACCAACAATAAGAGCCTCAGCCAACCCGGATGCGAGAATTTGCTCGGCCCGTGATTGTCCCGTCTACATCAAGCATCCGCTTCGGCCCCGCAGCCCGAGACTACGAGCTCAACCCATCTCACTTCAATCTATTTCCCTCCTTCTATGGGCTCCCAAACAAAGACCCGCTCAACTTCATTTGGAAATTTTACTCCATCATCCAAACCTTTCCGCTCCAAGGCCTTTATGAAGATCAATTGAAAATGTAGTGTTTCCCATACACCTTGAAGGATCGAGCAAAAACTTGGCTCATGTCGTTGGAGCCCGATTCTCTTATGAATTGGGATATGGTGTACGACTGTTTTATGGGGAAGTTCTATTCGAACCAAATGATGGCTCAACTCCGAGTGAAGATAGCCTTATTCAATCAAGCTAATGGATAAAGGTTTCACAAGTCAAGGTAATGTTTCAAAAGGATTTCTGAAGCAATGCCCACATCATCACTACCCGCCCGAACTCGTCAACCAATTCTTCTACGATGGGCTCATCCTTACATTTTAATATATGGTTGACAATGCTGCCCGGGGGGATATCGGATCACGGACGGCCCAAGAAGTGTACAACATTTGCGAGTCGATAAGCTACGATTCTCAACATAAGAGCTCGCAATCAAATAAAGTGGTCGTTCACGAAGTGGTGGTGTCGCGTGCTTCTCATGAAGACACGAAAGGATTGCTGAGTTGACGGGGCAAGTGGCATCATTCCAAACTCAAAACACGCTTCTCTCTCAAAACATGCCTACATGCCCCAATCACTGATGCCGACCGAAACATGTGGAATTTGTGGAGTATACGGGCATGGAGGAAATCTTTGCCAAGCTACCTTCGAGCCGACCGAAGAAATCGAAGAGCAAGCTCAAGGCGGGCAAGGGTATCAAAATCATTATCCATGCAACAATGACGCATATTCGCAAACTTACAATCCAGCTTGGAGGAATCACTCGAATTCCTCGTGGTCGAACAACTCAAATGGGGGGAACCAAGTGTCCAACTCGAGGCAACAAGGCAATTTTGCCCCCCAACAACAAAGGGGACAAGGTTCGTTCCAAACGCGGCCACCTTACCAACCGGCACCACAAGGCCAAGCATCTTTCCAAACATCTCCACTGACTCAAGTGCCTATTCCATAAACACTCGATGAGACATTGTGTACACTTACGCAATTTATAAAATGCACCGAAAAGAGGATGGATAGGCTTGAGACGACCATTGGTCAACTTGCCATGTAAATCAAGAAGAATGAGCTGAGAAAGTTGTCGAGTCAGTCATCACAAGCACAAGCCATCACCATGCTTAGGAGTGGCCGAGTTGTGGACAACATCGTTGCCTCGCCTGAAGAAAGTTCTACACAACCACCTATTTAGAAAGATGGAGAGGATACGAACACCACTCTGTTCTCGCAAAATGTTGAAAAGGAGGTCGAACCCACTAAGGTTCTCCATAAAGCATCCAATCTATATCGGCCTCCCATTCCATATCCGATCCGCCTTCAACCGGATAAGCAAGATATGCAATTCATTTATATATATAATATGCTTTCTAAAGTTAATGTGAATTTGTCGTTGCTTGATGTGATAAGAAAAGTTCCTGCCTATGTTAAGTTTTTCAAAGACTTAGCATCAAAAAGAGACATTTTTCTAAATATGAAAAAAAAAATTGTTTTTCAAATGTGGTGAGCGTTTTCTTTCACAATCCCCTTCCCCCTAAGAAAACAGACCCCGTGAGTTTTTATATAAAAATAACTTTGGGAAATGGTAAAGAAACTCGAGGTATGCTCGACCTTGGGGCGGGGATCAATTTAATGCCTTTTTCTATTTATGAGCAGTTTGATCTAGGTGCACTCAACCCGACAAAGATGAGACTTCAATTGGTGTATCGGTTTGTCCGATATCCTAAGGGGATTGTCGAAGACGTCCTCGTGCAAGTATGAAGCCTCATTGTCCCCGTTGATTTTGTGATATTGGACGTGGGGGAAGTGTGAGACGATAGCCAAGAGCACACGATTGTTTTGGGCCGACCCTTCATGGCCACGACCAACACGCTCATAGATGTGAAGAACGGCAGCATGACCTTGTCCGTTTTGGACGAGTCGGTCACCTTCTCCATCCACCACTTCAAAGTAACACCATATCCATCTTCATTCGTCGATCCCATTACTCCGCTCATTCAAGACAAGCTCAAAGAGGAATTCATCATCTGTGATTTCCTCACTCAAGACGGTGATTCATGGCTCGCTGAGGACGACGATTGGCTTGAGCCAAATTCTGAGGTGGTGATTGAAATCTGTGAGCTTGGAGGCGAGAAACCGGACATCAAACCAAAGTCCGAAATTAAACCCCTTCTGAGTCATCTGAAGTATGTGTTCCTTGAAGAAGGAGAAAAGAAGCGTGTTATCATTTTCACATAAATATCGAAGGAAGAAGAGGAGGCCTTAATCGATGTTCTTAAGAAGTTCCAAGGAGCCATCGGGTGGAGCTTGGGGGATATGAAGGGGATAAGCCCAGCCACGTGCATGCACCGTATAGTGCTGGAGAAGGGTATGAAACCAGCTCGAGACAATCAACGCCGTTTGAACCCAAACTTGATGGAGGTAGTGAAGAAAGAGATCTTCAAGTTGATCGACGAGGGAATTATCTTCCTTGTGCCCGATAGTGAATGGGTGAGCCCCACTTATGTGGTTTCAAAGACAGGCAGAATCATGATCACAGAAAGTGACAAGGGAGAGATCGTGCCGATGAGGTTGAACACCGGGTGGCGCATGTGCATCGACTACAGGAAAATTAATGCCACCACGAGGAAATATCATTTCCAACTCACATTCATCGATTGACTTCTCGATAATTTGGTCGGGCATCAGTACTATTATTTCCTCGACGGCCTATCCGGGTATTACCAAGTTGCCATAGCTCCGGAAGATCAGAAGAAAATGACGTTCACTTGCCCATTTTGGACATTTGCCTTCCAAAGTATGCCATTTGGCCTATGCAATGTACCTACAACTTTCCAACATTGCATGTTATCCATCTTCACATACATGATCGACGACTTCCTTGAGGTCTTCATGGACGACTTTTTGATATTTGGCTCATCCTTTACCTCTTGTCTAAATAATTTATACAAAGTGCTTGAATGTTGTGTTGATAGTTATCTGACTGTGAGTTGGGAGAAAAGTCATTTTATGGTTAAGAGCGGTATCGTTCTTGGTCATGTTGTGTTTAGTAGGGGTTTAGAGGTTGATGAAGCTAAAATTGATGTTATTGAGAGTCTACCCCCCCCCCCCCCCCCCCCCCACGAACGTAAAGGACATTAGAAGTTTCTTAGGGCACGCGGGATTTTATAGGAGATTTATAAAGGGTTTTTCCAAGATGGAGCACCGAGCCTACTTGGCTATATGAGCGGTCAATTTTGATTTGACGCTAGCTGGCACTGTGCGAGGGCTACAACTTGAAGAGCTCGACGAGATACAAAGTGAGGTTTATGAGAATGCTGATATATACAAGAAGAAGTGAAGCTTCAACATGACAAGAAGCTCATCAGTAAAGACCTCAGGGCCGGCATACAAGTCTTACTGTACAACTCTCGTCTCCGATTATTTCCTGGGAAGCTCAAGTCACGATGGAGTGGCCCCTTTCTAGTTGAAGACGTTATTCCATATAGGTTGATGAAGTTGTTCAATGAGAGGACCAAAGAGAGTTTTCAAGTCAACGACCATTGTGTCAAGCCGTATTTCCAAGGATCGAGAGTGATTCACACTGAGGAGATCGAAACTCTCGACAACGCATCTACTGCCTAGACGGCACGGATTCGTCAAGCTAGTGACGTTAAACAAGCGCTTCTTAGGAGGCAACCCAAGTATTTCGTATCCTTTTTGCAATTTCAGTATATTTTCTCTCTAACATTTTTTTGTTTTCGTATTTGTTGTATTTTGCTTTGTTTTTCTTGGTTGTTAGTGCAGTTGGGGAAATTATTGTAGGTCTCGACTTCCGATCAAAACACGTTGATCATTTGAGCAAAAATGAGGCACAGGTAAGCTGTCGTCGATCGATGGCCAGAGTCGACACGGCGTCGATGCACTGTGCATATGGTCGATGAAGTCACTGTCCCGACCAACGATGCTCTGTCGGTCGATGTATGTGGTCAACGAAGTCTCTGTTCCGATCGTCGATGCTCCGTCGATCGATGCCCTTTGTTAATGACCATCGATGCTTCGTTGATTGATGCCCTTTGTTGACGACCTCTTTATCCAGACCGTCGATGCTTCGTCGATCGACGCCTTTTGTCAACGAACTCTCTGTCCTGACTATTGACACCTTGTCGATCGACGAGCCTATCGACACCAACTCGAACTGGCCCGTTTGTTGACTTAAAATGCAGATTTTTAACCCAGCCTGTAGAAACAATATTGACCCGCGGCTTCTCCTTATAAAAAAAACGTCCACCTCTCTCCTTCATCACTTTTAGCGTTCAACACAACGGTTATAATTTTTCTCTTCGTCATTCTCCTTCCATACCAAAAACAAGTACTTCTCCATCTTCCGACGATTCAATCCCTTTTTCGGTGACACCCCAACCACAATTATTAATCCCAGATAATTTGATACACCATTCCTATACTTTCCAACTTTTTCTCCAACTTAGACAAAAAGGGGAGATGGGTTGATATTCCCGTTTATGATTCTGTTTCTTGAGATTAATCCCAAGGTAATTCACTTATACCAACTATTTTGGGTATCATTATTTGTTGATTGTTGAGATTGGGGTACTTTGGGTTCAAATATTCTTCAAATTCTCCTTCTTTCGAACACGCACACCAAGTGTTTGACAAAAGTCCTCAAAGAACCTAAACTTCAAGTTTCCCTTCTTTTCGAACCTTTTTCAATCCTAAACTCATAACTATGTCTCGGGCAGACAAACATAAAGATATCTAGGTGAAAGTCGGTGCCCCATTCCAATTTACGATAAGGAGGAGGGAAAAGTTTTTGCATCAATTCAAGGTTGGGAATTTGCATCCCACTGGGTTTTTGACGTTGATGACATTAAGGAACGGGCTCAAGAAGGGATAGAGCACCATGATGACGTCCTTTGGTGCATAAACGAACTTGGATACGCGACATTTGCCCAAATGCACTTCCCCGACATTATTCAAGCTTATGCTCAAATTCTGTTCAACATTGAACATCTATGCTGATAACACATTCTCGTGCCATTTGAGCATCAATGAAATTCGGGTAAACGAGTGCATTTTGGAGAGGTGTTTGGGTTGTCGAGCGAGAGTGATGAATTCAACATCGCCTCCTTTTAGGGCGAAGTGACAAGGGGGAATATAGGAAATTGCACCCGATTTACTTGTACGAGGATTCACGATGGCGTCGTGTACGTCGCCTACAAAATAATGGATCACGTGGTTTTCTTCATAAAAGAAGCCACGAACGCGACCAAGCCGGAGCTCTTCGTGCTGTGGTGCTTCCTAATGGTCGCCAACCCCAGTTGTACCCCTTAATCATGACTGGACTCCAAAATATCATGGAGAAGAAGCCGGGAAGCAAATCTCTGTGCCTCTCATTCGCTCCATTCATAACCGGCCTTGCCCATCACTTCAGTTTCGACCCGTCCGACAACGACCTTTCGCCTCTCGGGATCTCGACTCTCCCAGTGGTACGTGTCCCGGTGACTCAAGCTCACAACACTAGTGGATCCTCATCATGACGCACCGATGGGAATGACGAGGCAGCCCCACAAACCGATTCGGGCCCGAGCCCTGATTGGAATCAATTTTTTGAGGAAAATAGGGACTTTCAGATGAAGATGTTCGAGAAGCTCCAGCTTCTCGATGATAAGATGGACCGAATTGATGAAAAGATGTCTGCTAATCACCAAAGAAATCGTTGAACATTTTGAAAGCTCAAAGCTCATCTATCTCAACTCGAGGAGCATTTTGCCGAAGCCAATCCCTCTCTCACGACCGCATCCTAGCCGGACATGGAGCTCGACGACACTCACTCCAACGAGTTATAATAAAAAAAAATCAATAAAATAAAATAAAAACTAACTTTTTATACTTTTGTCTTGTGTGTTTTTGTTTTCTTTCTACAGGATCCTCTCGACTTTGAAGCCTGTTGGAAGTTCTTGGATGCTCGACTCATAACCACAAGCACGATCATAGGGACGTGTATCTCTCCCCTTCCTTTTACCATACTTCGATTAGTTTTGTTTTTTTTTTTAATGTGGACATTGTATGGTTTAGTTGGGGGGGGGGTTGTCCTTGTTTAGTAAATTTTTCGTATGCTTTCTTGTGTATTTTATTTGAGTCGTGTGTATTTATATTGATTGGAACCTTGATGAAGTGACGTGGTTACATACTTTGGTTAGGTTGTTTAGACTTTCGTTCGACAATAGTGTAATTGTGGTGAATGAAGTGTAAAGATCCTATGAAGTGTTTTTTTCTTTGTTCTATTCATGTTTCGTTCAAAAAAGTTGAATACTCTCTAATAGACCCATCTTCTATTACCCTCTATAGGATTTTGTGTAAGTTTTCCTTTTATTTTTGGAGATGTTAAAAACTCCATGTGCATATCGATAAATGTAATAAGTTGTACTTAGCAATGTAAGATTGGAGTCGATGAACTCTCATTCTTCTTTTGTGAATATCATTCTCGTTTAGTACCGCACCTCTTTGGGTACTCAGAAAAAAAAGAGAAAGAAAGAAAGAAAAAGAAAAAGATATAAAAAAATACAAGAAGAGAAGTCCTTGTACAAGTGAGATTCTTAATAAGTCATGCAACCTTTGTATGCATTTTTATTTTCATTTTTTAGATTTTGTTGTTAAAGAGGTTTATAGATGACTGGGTTAGTCGGGTGTCGAATTGACGGTTTGAGCATGAATAGACTTTGGCCGAGACATGGATGGGGGACGTGCATGGAGGGAAACACATTACTTTAGGTGTTCGTAAGATAGTCTAAATTCCTTATCTCAACGTATCGTGTCGTCCTTTTAGTTGAGTTTCTAGTCAATTTAATGAATTAACTTCTCGAATCATTTGAATGCATTAGTGGTTAGTTCATCAGGTGGCTAGGTTTTTCTTGTCTACGTCTAAATTCGATTTTGTTTGAGGACAAGCAAAAATCTAAGTGTGGGGGAGTTGATTTGTACATATTTGTGTGTGTTTTTCATTTGCTTTTGCATTTTGTTTTGTATGTTATAACGGGTTTTAGGTTGTTGTTCTTCTCGTTTTTCTTCTTTTTAGTATTTTTGTAGGTCATTTCGTTTTTATCCCATTTTACACCTTCTCTCTCGCATTTCATAAGTTGACATTTTAATTACGCTTAATTCTCTTTTTCAGCTTCGAAACGACAAAAAACGGATGAGGGACGCAGAGTTGTCGTCGATCAATGCATCGTCGATGCTAGCCCATCGACGCAGCACCGATGCTGATGTCTAAGGCAACTGTCGATCGACGTGCCGAGATTTTCCAGCATCCATCGATCAATGCTGCCCCGCAACATCGACGGGCACCCACCAGTGGAGTCGACAAGCAATGTTGATCGACACGCCGAGAGCCACGCGCCACCGTTGACCGACAGCCGTCAACAACAGAGGTCGACGCTAGAGACACCATCGATCAACACAAATCGACGTTCGATCGACGATCATCATTTTAACACAAAATTACCATAATGACCTCCTCGCTGAACACTATAAATACGATGTCTCTCTTCAGCTGGACATCAGACCCAACCAGACACTAAGAATTACCTTTTTGGAACCCTAGTTTTTATATTTTGAACTTGTGAATCTCTCTTCAACTTTTCATTATTTTATCTTTGATTTTTCTTCACTTTCGATTCTCGAATTCACATGATCCGGTGTTTGGATCCAGAACTTAGCTTTTTGATAGATTGTGGTCTATATTCCTGCAACTCAAGTTCTAATACATTTGGGTAACTCTTAGTTCGATTCTTGATCTTGTTTCGTGAGTTTTGAATTGTTAAATTTCATAATTTAATTTGTGATTGTGAATTTTGTTGAATTGGAAGATTCAGTGCTATTTTTATTTGAATTAGTTCGTGAATTTATTGGGTTATTTTATCGTTCATGCATTCTTACTTATTTGTTTAATCGTTTTTGGATGTTAGTCAATTTCATGCTTATTATCGTTCTCGTCATTTGATCGAACACGTTTTCATTTATTTGCTTTTTGTTGTTTATTCAATTCATTTTTATTTATCGCTTTTGAGATTCAGTTTGATGCTTTGCTTGAATCGTTTATTAGTTTAATTTTAGTTATTAAAACAAAACAATCAAACAAATCAATTTGATCGCGTGTTTAGTTAATATTTGTGCCTTAACAGGCCGGGAAGAAGAACCTATCAGCATCACGCAGAGGTAGAGGAAGATGAAATACTACCTACATCTCATGCGATAAGAGATATGCAAGAGGCAGGTCGCGGGAGCAGGAGATGAGGAGTCAAGGGGCCATCCATTTTCAGAAGGGACATTGAGAGAAGCTTTACCTCATGGATATAAGGGGTTAGATTTCTATTACTAGGGGATATCAGACCCCACACGTAATGTGCAAAGCTTTGAGAACGAGGCGGTGTTGAGGCAGTATACCAACGCAATAGCATGTAGGGCCTTCTTAACTACTTTGAGAGGGTTAGCACACGATTGGTTCCACCAAATAGCACCGGGGAGGATCACCAGTTTCAAAGTCATGAATTCGGCCTCTTTGAAACATTTCTCTAGTGCCAAGTTACACACGAACACTGCACAATCTCTTTTTTTATTGGTTCAGTGACCTGGGGAAACTTTGAAGAGCTATGTGACCAGGTTTACTAGGTCTACTTTGAAAGTTCCTGTGGCCACAGACGAGATGAAGGTGGGATCTTTACACCAAGGATTAAGGATGGAAGGTCTGCGAAAATCACTGACCAAGCGATCTACACATACATTCGAGGAGGTTTTGGATAGATGCATGAAATACATACATGTAGAGGTGGATGAAGTGGAGCATAGATCGCGCTTTGGACAGGAGTTTATAGAGTCAGAGAGGGTAGCACCAAGGAGGTCAGAGCCTAGGAGAGATACAAGGCGAGCTGCTTGGGCACTCTTAACTACTGGAGTAGATATTAGAGGGACGACAAGAAGTGTAGCAAGAGTATGGAGGGAGGACGAAAACTTCACGCCCTTGGTGATGCCAGAATCAAGGGTGGTGTACAAAGATAAAGAACCTCAAGAACAAAGACAACCACTGCCCCCACCACCCTCAGGAGGACCCTCGCAGGCACAGGCGGAGGGACAACTACGACAGGAGGGGTAAAAATGGGCTGAACGAGGGGGAGCTACTGGGAATAACAAGGGGAGAATAAATATGATCTCTAGCGAGCCAACAGATGGAGACACGAACAATGAACGAAAGTGACACGTGAAGGCGGCTCGCCCAGGACCATGTGAGGTCACTACAATTAACAGGCGACCTCCAGTGTCAGGGCCAGTGATTTCTTTTGGTCTAGAGGAATGACGGGGTTTGCAGGTGTAGCATAATGATGCACTCTTAATTGAAGCTGAGGTGGCAGGGTATGAAGTCGGAATAGTATTCATGGATAATGGAAACTCAATCAAGATTATCTACAGGGCGTGCTTGGATCAAATGAATTTAAAAGTAAATGTACGACCTGTACAAACACCTATTTATACTTTTAATGGCGCACAGGTTATCACTGAAATTGAAATAGTACTCCTGGTGGCATGGGGTAAGGGCGAGCTACGAGTAAAGAAGGAGTGAAATTTTTGAGCATCAAAGTCTCTTCAGCATACAATGTTATTCTAGGGTGACCTACTCTCAACAAATTCCAGGCGTCTACTTCTACTTATCACATGAGCATAAAATATTCGGTAGGTGACAAAGTGGGCAAAGTAATATCAGAGCAACAGGTCGCCAGATCATATTACCAAATGATAGTAAGAAAGGGGATGAGTGAAGGAAAGTGAGAAAGAGGCGGCGATGTATAAGAAGAGATACTTAGTTCCAAAAAGATGAGGTAGGAGGACAATTCTATCTGACCTCATGTGGAGCTTATGGAGATTTCATTATAAGAGGGCAGGCTGGAATGTACTACCAGAATAGGAACTCGGATGATGGAAAACGTGAAGGTAGAGCTAATTTCTTTATTAAGGGAGTTTTGAGAAATCTTCGCCTTTAGAGATGGGAAAATACCAGGAGTATCTCCTGAGGTCACGTAACACCACTTGTATGCTGATCTAGAGGTGCGACCTGTGCGACAAAAAATGAGGCATTTTGGAGCGGAGTTGGATAAGGTGATAGAAGAGGAGGTACAAAAGTTGCTGAAGGCTGGCCATATCTGGGTAATCTAATTCCTGGAGTATTTATCCAATGTCGTGATGGTACCAACACCCAGCCAGAGGTGGAGGATGTGTGTGGACTTCCGTGAACTGAACAAAGCCTGCCCGAAAGATCATTATCCATTACCATGCATTGATCAACTTGTAGATTCCACCTCAGGATGCGAGATGCTGAGCATGATGGATGCGTCGCTGGGGTATCATCAAATTCCACTAGAAAAGGAGGGCCAACCTAAGGTGATCTTTTTCACCTCAATGGGTACGTATTTATTTATTTCTATGCCGTTTGGGCTAAATAATGCAAGGACGACCTCTCAAAGGTTAGTGGATAAGATGTTCAAATACATGTTAAGGTCAACCATGGAGGTCTATGTGGATGATATGCTGGTGAAGAGCAAGAAGGCAGAATCACATGTCGAGGACTTGAGGAAGGACTTCACTATACTAAGGCTTTAAGGCATGTGGCTGAACCCAAAGAAATGTGCTTTTGCGGTTTGATCGGGCAAATTTTTGGGGTATATGGTAACAAAGAGAGGCATTGAAGTCAATCCATAGAAAGTGTGATCTGTTATGGAGATGACACATCCTCAAATGGTGAGAGACGTCCAAGTATTAACAGATCGCATTGCAAGACTTAGTTGTTTCATATCCAGGTCAGCGGAGAAGGACATTTCATTTTTCAGAACATTGAGGAAATGGTCCAAGTTCGAATGGACCAAGGAGGAAGCAGAGGCTTTTGATAAACTCAGGGAGTATCTGGATGAAAACCCATTGCTAACTAAACCTATGCCAAGCGAAGATCTGGTCCTTTATATATCTGTTGGAGAGGTCGCGGTGAGTTCGGTACTGATCAGGGAAGAAGCGGGTGCTCAAAAACCCATATAGTATATCAACAGGATGTTAAGGGGAGCTGAGTTGAACTATCCAGAGCTTGAGAAGGGTGGATTTTCATTAATCTACACGGCGAGGAAGCTTCGACCTTATTTTTCTGGTCACAAGGTTAAGGTACGAATTAATTGAGCTCTTAAATAGGTATTGAGCAATCCAAATGTGTTGGGGCGATTGGTGAAATGGGCAATTAAGCTCAGCAAGTATGATGTGGAGTATGAAGCAAGACTAATGATTAAGGCTCAAGTAGTGGCGGATTTACTACAAGAGATGGTGCGCTCGGCAAAGAGCGGGGCTGAACAAAAAGCATGGATGTTGCATGTGGATGGATCAATCGTGACATCAGAAGCAGGGCTAGGAGTTGTCCTAATTAGTCCAGAAGGGGAAAACCCTGATATTGTGATCAAACTGGGGTTTAAGGCCTCCAATAATGAAGCTGAATACAAGGCATTGTTGCAAGGTATTAAAATGGCAAGCAATCTAGGAACAATATGGGTAAAGGCGTACATTGACTCATAGTTGGTAGCTCGCCAATATGATGGGTCTTTTGAAGCAAGAGAGGGACGCATGCAGGAGTATTTGAGGAAGCTTAAGGAAGGGTTATCTCAATTCGAGGAGTTCAAATTGGAACACCTATCGTGAGCTGATAATATTAGGGCGGATCAGCTCGTCAAAATGGAAGAAACATTGGGTACTTGTAGCACGAAGACAATTAATTTGATTGAGTTATCTCACAACAACTTGGAAAAAGGAATGGAGGTTATGGAAATAGATGAGGGAGAAGACTGGCGGATGCCGATTCGGGAGATTCTCGATAAAGTGGTCACTGGAAATATACAGTTAACCACTAAAGAGGCCAGGATGGCAGCACATATCCGTTTGATGAATGGGTGTTTATATAAGAGGTCTCACTTTTGCCCATACTTGAAGTGCCTATCATGAGAAGAAGGTCCGGAGGTGTTGTGAAAAATACATGAAGTGTACTTTGGAGATCATGCAAAGATCAAGGCGTTGTTTGGGATGGCCTTGCGAGCTGGATTTTTCTGGCCAGGATTGAAAGGTATGGCAGGCGAGCTCATTCTGTCTTGCGGGAAGTGTCAGATGCATGCGACTATTATCCATGTGCCTATAGAAGATATGATGGTGATGAGCTCGCCCTGCCCGTTTGCGCAGTGGGATATCGATATTTTGGGGCCACTGCGAAGGACACTATGCAAGAAGCTCCATTTAGTGGTCGCAATAGATTACTTTACGAAATGGGTGGAGGCCGAGGTTGTGACAAGTATTGGCGATCAGACCATAAATGTTTTTATCTTTAATAGTATTTTTTGCAAGTATGACATTCCACGAGTGTTAGTCTTGGACAACAGTGCACAATTCAATGGGCACATGATGTAGGATCGGTGCAAAATGATGGGGATGAAGCAACGATTTGCTTCAGTGGCACATCCCCAAGTTAATGGACAAGTTGAGGTTACTAACAAATTTATTGTGCAGGGAATTAAGTTGCAAATGGAAAAGACATGGGGACTTTGGCTTGAAGAATTATCTTCTGTTTTATGGGCTTATTGGACTACCCTACGAACTACCATGGGTGAATCACCCTTCAGCTTTGTTTATGTTATGGAAGCTGTCATTCCAATAAAAATAGTTGGAGGTCTCATTGACTAGAAACTTTAAATGAAGAGGAAAGTGAATGTTTGGCTTGAGGAGCCTTGGAAACAATTGTGGAAATACGAGATAAAGCTTCAGTGTGCGTGGAAAGGTATAAACAAAGGATTCAGGCAACATATAATAAACGGGTGAAAAAAGGTATTTTCAGGTCAGTGACCTAGTTTGGAAGTGAGCTGATACAATCTATACTACGAAGAAGTTCCTAACTGGATAGGTCCGTTCAAGGTTATCAAAGTATTAAAAGAAGGTGCATATATGCTGGAAGATGAAGAGGGAAAAGCATAACCAAGAAGTTGTTTGCCACCTAAATAAGTACTACGCCTAGGTCCTCAGGCAAGGATGGAGGTCGTACTTTTTATTATCATTACTATGGTCCGACGCTTGTTTAGGTCGGCGATGGATTTAAGTTTTTATTATGCACTTTTTCACAAACTATGAGCTGATGCTTGTTTAGATCAGCGATGAATAAAGGATGATTCTTATGGTATTACGATGGTTTTATGGTTATGGGCCGATGCTTTCATTAGGTCAGCGAGGATTTATGGATATGGTTTTATGGTTATGGGATAGCGCTTTCATTAGGTCGACAACGGTTTATGGATATGGTTTTAATGGTTATGGGCTGACGCTTTCATTAGGTTGATGATGGTTTATGGATATTATTTTATGGTTATGGGCTGATGCTTTCATTAGGTCAGCGATGGTGTATGGATCTGGTTTTTATGGTTATGGGCTGACGCTTCTACTAGGTTGGTGATGGTTTATGAATTGATTGGTTAACATATTCCTTGGTTATTATGTGTGTAGGAGAATATGTTTTATTAGCATGTTCTCTGTTGTTTTGAATATGTTTCATTAACATATTCCTTAGGTTGTTTTTATTGGGTGTCTATATAGTTAAACTTGATTGGTATATTCTATGATTATATGGTGATGTGACTTAGTAGTTTTCTTTGCTCTCATTGTTTGAACATGGGGAACTGAGTAGTTTTCTTGGTCGCCTATGATCTAATTTTATTGAGTTGAAGCGACCTGGTTGTTTTATCCTGTTCGCATTATTTTAACATGGGGGATTGAGTAGTTTTTCTTGGTCTCCTATGATTTAATATGGGACTGAGTAGTTTATCAATCACTTCTGATCTAATATGGTTTTGGTTTTACTATGGTTCTACATGTTATGATATGCGGTAATTTCTTTGGGCCACCTTGTGTTAGGTCGGCAAATACACGGTGATAAGAGGTCTTATGGTTATGAGGCGATGCTTAAGTCAATATGTTATAAGATTGGTAAATATTATGGTATTCTGACCTTATGAAAAGATCCATGGTTTTATGGTTATGTGGAGATGCTTAAGATTTATGAGGTCGACAAGTCTTATAGTGTTCCAATCTTGTGGAACAATCCATGCTTAACAGATTTTATGGTATTGGGCGGTGCTTAAGAGGATGTTCTTATTATTTAGATACTTATCCTAATTTTGTGATTCATATGGATGCAGTCTTTGAGAATCAGGTTGTATGGATTAGCCTGATGGTAATGATGCTAAGGAGTAAATGGTGTAAGTTTTTATAACACGCGATTCATTCATGGCGATCTAAAATCTTGTTTGATGCAGAAATATAAAGTTTCATTAAAATGGAGAAGTCAAATTACAAAATATGTAAAGAGGAAAATATTAAGAGGCAAAAGGGGGGACTAGCTCGTCCAAGGGGACTTCAAGCTCGGCACTAAGCCCAGCCTTCATTATTGTTTCCGTTAAGACTGGACAGAGAAGCTAACGGTAGCTGTTAACAGTAGCTCCCTACCGTAAAGTGCTACCGCTAAGTGCCCAAAAAGTCGGTTTCGTGACTTGTTGCCCAAGATTTCCAAATTCTATAAATACTACCCCATAAATCCGAATTTTTAAAGTTACCTAAGCAATAGTTATACACTTTAAACTTATTCCTAGGGTTTCTAAGTCTTCTTAGGGATTGACAACCCCAAACGAGTGCCGAGTTGTTTTTAGTTTCTCTTCAAAAATTCTTAGATTTAGATTTCTAGCTTAGATTAATTTAGACTAGCTTTGGATAATTTCGATTCAAGTTCTCTTCACCAAAGCACTGCGGTTCGTCTTAATTTAATTAGTAAGTATTTATTTTCCTTGCTTTTTAATTTAATTGCATGCTTTTAATTAGTTTAATTAATAATTATTATTTCCATGACAAATCGTTCTTGTGATTGTGTTGGGATTGTGATGTTGAGATTGTTGATTATTATTAGCTAGATCTTATGGGTCTAGAGCGTAGATTCGTTGTGAACCATCAATTGGGACTTCCCAAGCGATCGTGGAGACGAATCAAAGTTGTAGAAACCTAGTTTTCTTAAATCGTTTTATAAATCTTTTAATTAATAATAATTTCTAGATTTAATTGTTCTTAGTTAAATTAATCTTAGGTTTTAGATAATTAATTCTTAGATTAAATAATCTTTAGTTTAAATTAATTAGGTCCTAGCTTAGATAATATTTAGATTTAATTAGTTTAACTAGTTTCTAGTTCTTAAAACAACCAAACCAATTTTGCGAGGGTGTGTTATTTTTCTTTATTTTCTTATTCGTGAAACGCAAATATAAAACAAACTTTCGAATCAGCTTTCCTTTGAGATCGACACGAGTCAACTTACCCACCTACAAGTGATCTCGTTCTCTTGCAGGCGAACTTTTTAAAATTGACAACTTTAAATAAAAATAGGTGCGGAAAAGTTCGAATCAAAGTTTTGGCGCCGTTGCCGGGAATATATTTATTTAAAGTTGTCAATTTTAAAAAGTTCGCCCGCAAGAGAACGGGATCACTTGTAGGTGGGTAAGTTGACTCGTGTCGATCTCAAAGGAAAGCTGATTCGGAAGTTCGTTTTACATTTGCGTTTCACGAATAAGAAAATAAAGAAAAATAACACACGGTCGCAAATTGGTTTGGTTGTTTTAAGAACTAGTTAAACTAACTAAATCTAAATATTATCTAAACTATGACCTAATTAATTTAAACTAAAGATTATTTAATCTAAGAATTAATTATCTAAGACCTAAGATTAATTTAACTAAGAACAATTAAATCTAGAAATTATTATTAATTAAAAGATTTATAAAACGATTTAAGAAAACTATGGTTCTAGAGTTTTGATTCGTCTCCACGATCGCTTGGGAAGTCCCAATTGATGGTTCACAACGAATCTAGGCTCTAGACCCATAAGATCTAGCTAATAATAATCATCAATCTCAACATCACAATCCCAACACAATCACAAGAACGATTCGTCATGGAAATAATAATTATTAATTAAACTAATTAAAAGCATGAAATTAAATTAAAAAGCAAGGAAAATAAACACTTAATAATTAAATTAAGACGAACCGCATCGTTTTGGTGAAGTCAACTTGAATCGAAATTATCCAAAGCTAGTCTAAATTAATCTAAGCTAGAAATCTAAATCTAAGAGTTTTTGAAGAGAAACTAAAAACAACTCGGCACTCGTTTGGGGTTGTCAATCCCTAAGAGGCCTTAGAAACCCTAGGAATAAGTTTAAAGTATCTAACTACATCTTAGGTAACTTAGAAAATCGGATTTATGGGGTAGTATTTATAGAATTTCAAAATCTTGGGCAGCAAGTCACGTAAGTCGGTTCTGGGCAAGTTAACGGTAGCACTTAACGGTAAGGAGCTACCGTTAACAGCTACCGTTATCTTCTATGTCCAGTCTTAACGGTAGCGTTAATGATAAGGTAGCGGTAGATAACCCTTATAGAATGCTATCGTTAAGTCTCATTTTTGTACTTCTGCACTTTGACAACGGTTCTGGGCAGCAGTAAGTAACCGTTATAAATAGCGGTAGCTACTAGCGGTAGGAAGCTATCGTTAATGCCTCTGTCCTTCAAGGATACTATAACGGTTCCAGTAGAATAACCGTTATAGAAAACTGGAAGCTTCAAACTCTTGCTACTTCTTCGCCGGAAAGCTCGATCTTCGCCTATCGATCATTATACTTTATCTCTAACTTGCTGAACTCTTCCGGTTACTTAGCTATAATGTGAAAAACCACAAATAATCACTTATTTGCATCAATCTAGATCAAAAAGCGGTAAAATAAGTTGGAAGTACAAATATACAAATTTAAGCTCAAACTACTCAACTTATACCAACAATAATAAGAAAAATAAACTAAAATACTACTAAAAATTAAGATAAATTAGTGCTAATAAACTACCCCACGCTTTATTTGTTGATGATAGATTCAAAGTATAACAAGAAAGAAAATCAGCTCAAGCAATGAGTCGTGCTATGCTACATACATAATTTTGAAAATATAGATACATGTCACGCAACTTCAAACACTCCACCCTTATTACTTTGTCGCTCCAAAATCAAATTCATGCTTCCTCACAAAAGGGTAATATATAGGGTGTACGCTCAAAGCACTCAAGCATTGCTACATGGGACATGTATACACTCAAATCATAAAAATACATGCACAATAAATAAGAACCAAAAATCAATCTCTTTTCAATCGCAAATTAAGTGTGTTATCGAACTAAGAATCGAAAAAGGTCTTTTCGGGTTGTAATGTAAGGCTCTTTGGGCGGGTATTGAATATATAAGTCGTGTGGCAAACTCATAATCTAACGTGATCAATAACTCATTCAACTAGTCTAATTACAAAGCAATGTGCTTCACCTCGTTCAAAAATAAAAACCTCACTAAACACTCATAACGTAACCTTTAAACATAGGCCATTTCTCAACTCGTAACTCTACTACCGACTTGTTGCTCAAACCACTTAAATGAAATTGAAGCTCACAATACGCTTCTTCTTTCAAACACAACTCTTGCCTTTAAACATTAGGCTTCAAGAAAATAAACAATAAAACACAATCCTTCATTAGTGCAGGCAATGACTCAACACGATTCACCATCCTTTTATTTTATTCTCTTTTTTATTTTATCCCCCTTTTATTCTTTTTAATGGGGCTTTTGTTTTTAAGGGTGGGGATCCTTTATTACAGTAATTTTATAAACTCCTAATAAAATCTCCAAAACACTAATAATCAAAAAAATAACGAACTCCTACCCAACGGTTTTAATGGGTTAGTAGGGGTCGACTCAATAAAATCACTCAAGGCTATAGGCATGGATAATTTGGCTATGATTGGCTCATTCAGAATTTATAGTGGCTAGAATATATGGATTTTGCCGGAATAAGGGTTTTATATCATTTTCAAAGTCAACTACACACAGCGGTTTCAAAGAGATATCAAAACAGAACTCATTCAAGCAAATGCAAAGATGATAATCACTCAGGCTACTCACTGGCTTTTTGCATGAAAAAGTTTTGAATTGACGCTGTTTTTAAGGTTTTGTGAAATCAATTGCGTACAAGTACCATTTTACAATATATAAATAATAAATTTTGAAAAATTTATGCACTTATGCACGCTCAAAAGACTAGAACCTCAAATCATACTTAGCTAACTTCAACAGGCATGCCATACAAACACAATTCAGCACAGAAATAGTGATCAATCACGTAAAATTTAGCACTACAAACCCACAAAAATTTTAAAAATTGCACAAATTTCAACTATAAATTCACACTCAACCATCCCCCCTTTTAAAACGTGGAAATATCCCGATTGTCATAAATATAAAGAAAATAAGCACAAGGAAGATAAGAAAACATCCATGAAAAATCGATAGTTGAGTTCCTCCAAAATGCGCTTATGAAATAATCATCGTCGTGAACCCGTGATTGGAATGTCTTGAATAAAAGCCTACAAAATAAAAAAAATAACAAAAAGAAGCTATCTAATATTTTTGGAATTTTCAATTTTCAATTTTTTTTTGTACTTTTTAATAATTAAGAAAAAGAAAACAAAAAATAAAAGATACGATTGTAGTCAATTGTGTTGCGCAAGTGCCCGGTGGCACATCGTTTGGAATTGAATTGACCGGATTGCGGCCTAATATCGTAAATGGCTGGATTGCAGCTCATCGAAAGGTTGTCGGACTGCGGCTAAATTTGGTCAGATTGCGACCTCGATCGGTGAAAATGAAATCGTAAAATTGGGCGAACAGACGTTGCTAGCGGTTATACCTAGCGGTAACGATTACCGCTACAGTAACCGCTAAGTTTCCTGTGTCGTCTAAATTTTCGAATTTTCTGCACATTAACACACACATAAACGTACCACGGCAATTGACACAATAAAAACAGAAATAAACTAAATAAAAATCGAAAGAAAGATTAAAGAAAAATAAAAACTAACGCTTGGGTTGCCTCCCAAGAGGCACAACATTTTACGTCGCATGCTCGACGCATTTCAACGTTTAATGATTAGCTCGCGGTGGATCCCCTAACTCCACCATGTCACTTTCTTGAAACTCCGTCTCAAATTTTTCGTTGGGGCCCATAATTGCAAGGTCAGCTCCAATGTTGTGAAAATCAATTCCAAATAGCTCGTCTATCTCCTCCCAACTTAGAAAGTCATCATCGTCCTCGACTACCATATCGTCCAAAACCATTATGCTCTTAAGCTCTTGGACGCAAGCATCTATCGGGTCAACATACGGACACTCATCTTCTTCCATTAATGGCGCAGGGCACTTATTCATATCTCGCAAAGAAAAAGTAACTGTCTCTCCCAAAACTGACATGCTCATCCTCCCTTTATTCACATAAATCACCGCATGGGAGGTAGACAAAAATGGACGGCCTAAAAGAATAGTATGCCCCTTGTCGTCACTCGGAATCTCCCCAACATCCAAAACTACAAAATCAACTAGAATAATCAATTCACCCACTCGCACCAAAACATCTTCAACGATACCTAAGGGGTGTCGAATGGAATGATCCTCCAGCTGGAGATGCATTTTTGTCGGTTTCAAGGGACCTAATTCAAATTTCTTATAAAGGGAATGCGGCATTAAGTTAATTCCCGCGACAAGATCAAGCATTCCGCGTACTTGTTGCACATTCTCCAATGAAATATTTACACAAAAGCTTCCAGGATCCTTCTCCTTTGTAGGCAATTGTTGCTTGCATAACGCACTCACCTCCTTTGTTAGTGGAATGTACTGATTTGTCTCCAAACGCCTATATCAAGCTCCTTGAAGACCTTCACATATGACGGCATCATTTTTACACATCCAAAAGAGGAAGGTTGATGTTGACGTTCTTTAGCAAGTTGTAAAGCTCCATAAACTTCTTATTTTATTTTGCCAGTCGAAGGCGACTTGGAAATGGAACTCTTTCGACTATCGGCGAAATGGGAGTTTTGTTCGTGAGCTTCCCCTTCAAAGATCTCGAAATGTAAGGGTTTTGTGTCTTATGCAATTGCTCCACTGGTTTGGATACATCCCCTGTTGGTGATGCCGGTGTTGGAATCTTCGTCATCTCATTGTCTCCTTCGTTATCTATTTCAACTCCATTGCCAATCACTTTGCCACTACATAACTTTAATCGCTGAGGCTTGTTGTGGTTGGCTTGAAAATCTTTCCTTATTTTCCAATAATGGGGCTATAGAGGCTGAAAGATTCCCCACCACTATCTCGACCTTCCTCAAGCCAGTGGTCACTTCCTTCAAGCCATTAGTGTTTTCAAGAGTGGCCTTAGCGATTTGCTGCATAGTCTTAGTAAGATCAGTCTCCATCCCCTGCATTTTTTTCGAAATATCATCTATCCTTGCGCTGACTTTCTCAAGCCCTTCCCTATTTCGGAGCATCTCATTCACTTGGTTTTGTTTCCAAAATAAGATTTGATCGTTCGCTTGGACTGGAGTTGGTGATGGCCCCTTCGATGGTGGTGGTGGTGCTAAATATTGAGGGTCCGTTTGTTTGGGTATTGACACATAGTTCGGACTCCCAGGACCATACTTCAAATTCGGATGATCATGAACTCCATGATTATAGGTGAACTTCTTCCCCGAATTATTGGATTGAAAATTTTGAATGGCGTTCACCTCGACGTCCCCATCTTCCTCGAATATTACTTGACACATATTTGCTCCATGTCCAAATGCTCCACATATTCCACATGTTTCGTGGGAAGGTTGTGATTTCTTTTCCTCTTGCTGCATCATCAACTTAGTCAACAACTCGACCTGCTTCGTGAGTTCTCGATCTTATCATCCTCTTCTCATGCCATTGAAGCTGCATTTACCTTAATTTTTTGAGGCCTTGAACTCGTTTGCCTCGACTTGTCACTTATTAATTCAAAAAGATCTCGTGCTTCTTCCGCGGTTAAGCCCCCGAAATCTCCTGCTCGTGTTTCCACTTGTTGCTTGAAATTCAGCAATAATCCTTCATAAAAGTAATTGTTGACCATTTCGTCATTATTACCATGGTGTGGACATGCATTGAGGAGCTCTTTAAAATGATCCCATGCCTCGTGAAACAATTCGCCATATAATTTCTCGAAGTTGGGAATTTCCCTCCTCAACTTCGTTGTCGTTTGGGCCGAGTAAAATCTTCCCACAAATTTCTTGTAAACCATCTCCCAGCTTGTTAGGGACTTAGGTTGCAATTGATTGAAACAGCGTTTCGCTTTATCTTTCAGGGTACTCGGAAGTATCTCATTCTAAGATGTACTTCACTGAGTCCTCGATCTTGAATCCCAAACAATGCTATGTAAAATTTTTGAACAAACTCGAGTGGGTCTTCATTCGAAAAACCATAGAAAGAGGGTAGTCTATTCAAATCGTCGGTCCTCAAATTATAGTTCCTAGCCGCTTGGCCTAAAACTATCGCTGAGCTATATGGTCCAATGGTTGGGCATGCGAGGTCACCTTGTTTTCGTATGTATTGATATCGAGGGGCACGTCTTCCTCCAAAATTGTCCCTATCCTCATAATAATCATCTTTATTAAACTCATTTTCATCCTCATATTCATCGTCCAGTGCATCGTCGTCTTCACCATCATTGTACTATCGTCCTCCTCGTCTATTTTGGAAATAGTTCGGTACTCGCTCCCGATTTAAATTCTCATTTTTGTTGTTGGTTTTTTGGGGGCTGGGGCCCTCCATTACCAACTTGGTTGCGTAAGAACTCCTCATTTGCACAAGCGTTATATGATTGAGCTTTCGCTCCATTCCTAAAGTACTGTGGATGGTTGATTTGATTTTCTGAATCACTACTTGACGATTATCTTGGCCTTGGGGCTCCCCATTGTTTAGATTGTCGAGGAACTGGTTTCCTTCTTGATTCTCTTTGTTATTGATCCTTTGGTTGTTTCCGTCGTTATGCGCTTGATTAGGATCAAGAATCGGTGGATCTTCTTGATGACTGTCATCTTGTGGGTCTCCAAAGTTTAGATCATCGGTAGGTGGCATCCCATATGGTTGGTATCGTAGAGGGGTATTATTGTTATATCCTTGCCCTCGTCCACCATTCGTTCGTCCTCCTCCTCTTTCTCCTGGTCCTCGGCCTCCAATAGGGGTAGGGTTTAACATGTTGGCCGAATTTGTATCACAATTAATTGCGTCGGGGAAATGAAAGAGTCTTCTCGGTCTCCCAACTCGTTCGATGTTGTCTATATGTGGAGCAAGTTTGTTTCTAAGACTTCGACGTCCTAGCATCAATAGCAAACAACATCAACGCATCGAGTGGAAAACAAAGAACCTTTATACAAATATACGGTAAAGCAAATAACACGAAAAACATTGTCAAAACCTATTTTAATCCCCAGCAACGGTGCCAGTTTTTGATTCGAGCTTTTGTGTGTGCCTACTTTATAAATAATTGTCAGAAATTTAATAGCTCGCCCACAAAATAACGGGATCGCGTGTAGGTTGACAAGCTTAACTCGAGTCGTCTCTCAAGGAATGACGTTCGGAATTTTTAATGTTTGTTTAGTCACAATTTTAACACTAAATTTGGTTTTTGAAAATTATCAACTACTAATAAATTTGAAAGCATCAACTAATTATTCTAAACTAACTAATTTAACCTAATTAATTAACCTAAGCTAAGTTATCTAATTATTATTCTAAGGATTTAAAAGCAATTTAATTCTAAATTAATTATCTAGTATGCATGAACTACTACGAATTAAATCTAAGCATATGATTTCTCAAGAACAATAAGATCAATCTCATGATTCTCAAGCAATAACATATCAATAATCAATTATCATCTAATTATCAAAAATAAATCAATAAGTAACATAATCATGAACAAATCTCATCACCAAGCATGAATAAGAGAATAAACGCAGCAGCTATAATAATATTAAAAACTAAATCTCAGGTCCAAACTTCAGTGATTCAACGTTTAAATCAATCGAAATAACTAAACGGTTCAAAAACTCAAAGGAAAACAATTGAATTCTAAAACTAAGATTAAACTAAGAAGTAACTAAGTTTAGAGAACTTATTTTTAAGCTAAAGTTTCTGTGAAGTTGCTCTGAAAATCGTGCAGAACTCAGGTTGCCAATCGTTTAGGAATTGGATCACGAACGGGAAAATGCCATTTCGTCGCTCGGGTCTTCGTTCTTCATTGTAGATCTTCAAAACTCATCCAAGGGTGCCGAAGTTTGGATTCCTAACCTAAGGATTGTTATTTAGAAGGTGTTTAGGGTGTGGTATACGCCCAAAGTCGGATTATGGGGGGTTATTTATAGTTTTCGCGTTTCTTGGACAGCAAGAAATCTTAAGTCGGTTTCTGGGCAAGTTAATTGTAGCACTTTATGGTAAGGAGCTACCATTAGCTTTTCTGTCCAGTCTTAACGGTAGCGTTAACGATAAGGTGGCGGTAGGTAACCCTTATAGAAAGCTATCGTTAAGTCTCATTTTTGTACTACTTGTTTTGCATGTAATTGTTGTGTTTTTCTTAGTATTGTTAGTTAGGATTTAGCGTTGTTTTTAGTCGGTTTGAGTCATTCTAAAAATGCATTTTTGGCCATCACATCGATGCAGCATTGATCGTCGCGGGCTGGCTCTCGGCGGCGACGCTGCCTGGTTACTTGGCGTCGACTGACGCACTCTTGGATCGACGCTTCAAAGAGTTGCGTCGATTTGGCGTCGACTGAGCGTCGATCGTCGCAGGCAGGGACTCGCATCGATGTAGCGTCGACGCTACTGAGGCTCTGTCTCATTTTCTCGATTTTTCTGCTACTCGTTCACCGGAAAGCTCGTTCTCCACTTTTGAACATCGAACTCATCTATTTACGCGCTGAACTCTTCCGGTTACTTAGCTGTAAGGTGAAAAACAACAAAAATCACCTAATTGCATCAATTATGATCAAAGTACGGTAAAATAAGCTGGAACTATAAAATACGAAATTAATCTTAAATCATCCAACTTATACCAAAAACAAATAGAAAAACGTACTAAAAAGCTAATAAAAATAAGTACAAATCTACTCTAATCGGATGCATGCTATCAATATTCTCTGACATGATCAAGAAATACCTTGAAGTCTTCATGGATGACTTTTCTATGTATGGGGACTCGTTTGAGGATTGTTTGAGAAACCTTGAGGAAGTGCTAGCCCAATGTGAAGAGACGAGCTTGACACTAAGTTGGGAGAAGAGCCACTTCATGGTTCGAAGTGGCCTTGTGCTCGGGCATGTGATTTCGGAAAAGGGGATCAAGGTGGACAAAGCCAAAGTGGAAGTGATCGAAAAGTTACCCCCTCCTCTTAATGTGAAAGATGTGAGGAGTTTCCTTGGGCATGCCGGTTTCTATCGACGGTTTATTAAAGATTTTTCGACAATTGCCCGTCCCTTGTGTCGATTGTTGAGTAATGAAGTCCCTTTCGAATTTAATGAAGCTTGTGAGGATGCTTTCTTGATGATTAAGAAGAGCCTCGTGTCCGCCCCCATTGTTGTGGCTCCTGATTGTAACTTTCCTTTCGAAATTATGTGCAACGCATCGAGTGAAGGGGTGGGGGCCGTCCTTGGCCAACGAGTTGACAAGCTATTGAGGGTGGTGTATTATGCAAGTTTGATGCTCAACGATGCACAAAAGAACTATACGACGATTGAGAGAGAGATCTTAGCCGTAATCTTTGCTTTAGAGAAGTTCCGATCTTACATTGTTGGATCACGAGTCGTGGTGCATAGCGATCATGCCGCATTGCGATATTTGTTCTCTAAGCCTCAAGCAAAACCCCATCTCATTCGTTGGATCTTATTGCTTCTAGAATTTGATATTGAGATCAAGGATCGGAAGGGGTGTGAGAATGCGGTAGCCGATCATCTCTCGAGGTTGGTCACGGAGGGAGGAGAAAGGGTAGCAATTGGCGAGAATTTGCCACACGGGAACTTGATGGAAGTAAGCCAATCACCTTGGTACGCCGACTATGCAAATTACTTGGCAAATGGTGAACTTCGGCCGGATATTGATTGGCAAGAAAAGAAATGCTTCCTAGCTAAGTGCCAAAGTTTTTATTGGGATGATCCATTCATGTACAAAGTGGGGAAGGACGGGATGATAAGGAGGTGTGTGCCCGAGGGGGAGATACAAGAGCTTTTTACTTTTTGTCACGATCATCAAGCCGGAGGCCATTTCGGAGGGAGGAAGACGGCCCTTAAAATTCTAAACTCGGGCTTCTATTGGCCGTCCCTCCATTATGATGCTCACGTCCATGTTTAAACTTGTGATAGATGTCAAAGGACAGGGAGCATCTCGAAGAGGAACGAGATGCCCTTAGTGGGAAACTTGGCGGTCGAGATTTTCGAGGTGTGGGGGATCGACTTCATGGGGCCGTTCCATAAGTCTTTCGATGGGCATGAATACATTCTTGTGGTGGTGGACTACGTTTCGAGATGGGTCGAGGCCATACCTAAAACAAAGAGTAATGCCGAGGTAGTTGTGAAGTTCGTGAAAGAGAATATATGTGCTCGTTTTGGCTTCCCTAAAGTCATAATAAGTGATGGTGGGAGACATTTTTGTAACAAGCTCTTCGAGAAACTTATGAAGATCTAAGGGATCAAGCACAAAATAGCGACGCCATATCATCCCCAAACTTCGGGGCAAGTCGAGACGAGCAATAAGCAAGTGAAGAGCGTGTTAGAGAAAATGGTGCAACCGAATCGGAAAGATTGGTCGAGGAAGTTGAGTGATGCGTTGTGGGCCCTCCGAACGGTGTTTAAAATAGTTTTAGGGTCGAGCCCTTACTACTTGATATTTGGGAAATCTTGCCACTTGCCCGTGGAGATTGAACATAAGGCATTTTGGGCGACAAAAGCCGTTAATTTGGACTTGAAGGAAGCCGGCCTCGAGAGGATGTTGCAACTAGAGGAGTTGGACAAGCTTAGAGATAATAAATATGACAATGCTCGAATCTACAAGGAGAGGACAAAACGTATTCACGACAAGAGGCTAATCCCGAAGAAGCTTGAGGTTGGGATGCCCGTTTTACTCTACGATTCCCGCTTAGCCCTCCATCCCGAAAAGTTGAAGTCTAAATGGACGGGTCCTTACACCATCGAGTTTGTTAATCCGAGTGGGGCGGTCACGTTAGTCGACACTACAACTCAAGATCATTTCTAAGTGAACAGGCACTGAGTTAAACCCTATCGTCATGGTTTCCTCTTGCCACCCGACGAGGAGGTGGTAGCTTTGGTTGATCCTCCCGTCTCATCAATTTCATAATTGCACAAGGGAACCGTCAAGCTAAAGACGTTAAACAAGCGCTACATGGGAGGCAACCCATGAATTTTCTAGCCCTTTCTTATTTTTATTTTATTTTACTTTATTTTTATTTTTCTTCTTTCTTCTTGAAATTATGTGCATATCCCTCCGTTCTTTGCGTTAGCTTATGTTCTTGAGTTGGTGTAGGTGCAATCTTGGAAGTTTGGGAGAGAGGGAGATCGAAAAAGAGGAATTAGCTGCACTGCTGCAGTCGATCGACTGAATCCAGTCGATTTGACTGGTAAGCAGTCGATCGACTGCCCAATCGACTGAGACCCCCCGGATCGACTGGCGGACAGAGACTCAAGGACTTCAAGCGTCAGTCGATTGACTGACCGACAGTCGATCGACTAAAGAGTAGTCGATTGACTGCCCCACTTGCGCGGACCGGGCAGAGACCTTATAAAGGCAGTCGATCCGTCTCCTCTCCTTCATTTCAAATGCTACCAGAAAAAAAGAAACAAAAAAATAGAGAAAAACAAAAACAAAAAAACATAAAAAAATGAAAAGAGAAGAGAGAAGTCGATCGACTACGATTATTTGCACGGGGTTCCTACTTTTTCCTTCCTTCTTCAACACAAGCAATTTGGGGGTTTTTGCTCTTCGGCGTTTGAACTCCTAATCCGCGTCGTTTCTTGAGGTAATTCGCTAGAACCTACGCCTTGATTCGTTTTCTGGTTGTTTGGTTGAGATTTGGGGATGCGTTGGGTTCCATTTTTTTCATAATCCCATATTCAAAAACCACGCCCACCAAGTGCTCGATAAAATGCCTCGTTGAACGTTTTTGTTTGAAACTTCCCCTTTTCTTCCGTTTTACCATTCTTTGTAATTCCCGAAACCTTTTAACACCACCCTCGTTCATTCTCGTCCAACTTCAAACCATTCCATGGCAAACCTCTACAACTACCCCGACCTTGCCGAAACTACGCCGCCCCTTTTCCCATTTATTCCGAAGCCGAAGGGGAACTTTTTGAAAAACTCTGTCAACAGAACTTTGTCGTTCCACATTTTGTCACACTCGATCGCCTCGACGAATGGGTGGCGAATGGGGACCACCGAGGATTCGGGTCTCGGGTGCTCAACTTCATCGATGCGATGGGCGCCCAATATTTTGCATCCCTCCGAGCACCGGCCTACCAAGAGTTGATGCTCGAATTCTTCATCACCTACAATCCCCGAGAGTGTTCGGAATTCATAGTTCGTCTTGGAGGAAGGGAGTGTCGAGTCACCCAAGAGGTGCTCCAGGTGGTCCTCGGGTTTAATTGCGAGGATTTGTGGGACGATCGGCCAAGAGAGTTTGCCCCGACGCAATTTTGGGCATCAATCACGGACGATAGAGGTACTTCTCGATATCAAGCCTCGGCCATCACCGACTTGGCACTTTTGGATATTTATAAGTTTTTTGCCCACGTCGTGATGGGCAAGCACGAGAGCTCCAACCTCACCCTTGACGAGGTCTACATACTTTGGTGCTTGGTTCACGGGCGTTAAATTCTATTCTATCCATTCATCAGTGCCGGGATTCGGGGGAATACGAAGACAAGAGGTGGGAGTGTAGCCCGGGTCAGAATGGGGCCCATGATCACTATGATAGCCCATCATTTCGGGTTCGACCCGGAAGCGGCTCGTATGACGAGGATCGAGCCGATGAAGTTGGGGTGGAAAATGCCGAAGATGCCGACGAACCCCCAACGCCCCCGCCACTGTAGTCAAGAACGAGAGGAAGAGAATGAGTTTAATAGGTGGCACAACGAGGGAGTCGAAGCCGACAAAGCCCCGAACTCCGGTTTGGGCGCACCTTTCAATGCAAGCACGAGTCAAGTGGCATTCCCGCATTATGGAGGCCCGAGCACTGGCCCGGGTTCTGACATGGGTTGGTACGAGTTCCAACGCCAAGTGTTTGAGCATTTTGATCGGCTCGACGCGGGGCAAGCAAGGGCCGACCGAGTAGCCTAAAAACTCTTTTAGTTTCGCTCCCAAATTCAGTGCAAACTAGTCAGTAGCCTTGTGTGATTTATCGGCTTGTTGCATTTTTACGGAAATTGCATTGAGTAGGTTTGTTTTTGCTCGTACATGATTGATTTTGAAAATGACCTCGAGGCACATATATCACCCTTGTTCCGACCATATCCAAATATGTAAGCTACTTAAAAAATCCCAAATGAGCCCCTTAGAGCCTTTATCCCGTTTCTTGTTAGCCGAGCTTGATTTTAGCTCTTGTATTTTCATAATTGTGAGGTGAGAGAGTTTATTGTTAGTTGACGATAAAGGTGTGGGAAATCAAGTGAGGGTTTCGGGTTTTGAAGTGCTTATAAAAAAAAGGAATAATACTCCAACACAAATCACGAAAAGTAATAAAGCGTGCGTTCATGTATAAATCCTAATTCAAAAAGGGCTAATTCTAGTAAAAAGAAGCAAATTCCAAGGGGCTTATAAGTGTTGTGAAATAAAAGTCGGGAAGAGAGTGTGTAAGAAGAAAGGGTTTCAATTGAGAGTTTGGTGATTTGGGAAGGGTGAAGCATTTATAAGCTTCGGTTTTAGAAATTAGGGTTTTGTGTGTTATTGATCACATTTGATCATGTGTTAGCCACTATATCCAAATATTCCACACCTTATCAAAGAGCCAACATTACAACCCACAATAAAGACCTCTTTCGAGTCTTATTTGGTCATGTACTATGAGCAATATTGAACGTTCTATTTGTGAAATCTTGACAAGATGCACGCATTGTCCGATTCGAGCGTATACACATCCCATATCAAACACTTGAGCGAATTGAGCGAACACCCTCACAATTTCAATTTGTGAGGAAGTCATCGATTTGGCTTGCGTTTGAGAAAGAGTAATACGATCAATGCTTGACGATAGCGAGTTTATGTTGATACTTCCATCATATTAAATAAGGATAAGCACAAGGGTTTTTCTTTTTACATAATGTTCATTGCATGTACACTATTGATTCTTTTCGTTGTTCGAGGACGAACAAACAAATAAGTGTGGGGTAGTTGTTTTGCATGTAATTGTTGTATTTTTTTTAGTATTGTTATTTAGGGTTTAGCATTGTTTTTAGTCGTTTTGAGTCATTCTCATTAGGTTTTCGGTCATTTCCACGTTTTTAGTATTGAAACTTGATATATGCGTTTCTTGATGACGATTCGTGGGTTTTGAGTTCAAATTCTTATGTTGTAGGTGGCACGAGGTATTGGACCGGATCGAAAGTTGTTGAGGATCGAGTCGAGGTATTGAAGCTCAAGAATCCGTGCCGAAACGAGGAAATCGAGCCCGATCGACTGCTTGACCGACTGCCCGGGCTGCCCGCGGTCGATCGACTGATCCCAAGAAAATCGACTGCACGCCTAAAAATCATCTGGTCAACAGAGTGCTCCACTAAATTTGCAAGGAAGTCGATCGACTGGCTGACCTTAGTCGATCGACTGAGCAGTCGATCGACTTCTCCCAAGAAAATCGACTGAGTGCCTAGGAATCGACTGGTCAAAAGAGTACTCCACTAAATTGTCAAAGCAGTTGATCGACTGACCTTAGTCGATCGACTGGTCCGCAGTTGATCGACTGAGAGTCCGGGAATTAGAGCATTTTGACAAGTTTTCCCCTGCTAATAACCATATAAACCCCACAACTTGACTTGAGGAAGGCATTCATTCAACACCCAACTCTTGCATGAGCCTTGGGATTAATTTTCTCTTCATTTCTAGATCTACTTTCTCTCTCTTAGGTTTTTTATTTTAATCTCCAATTTTTGCCTTGGGTTTTTAAGCCTAAGAAGAATCCAAATACTCCTTTGGATTAGCACTTTTGATTGTAATTTAAGTTATTGGATCATCAACTTTTATTAAAGTAAGCTTTTCTTTTAATTTCAAGCTTGTTCTTCATTTTCATGCATGTTCTTCAATTTTATGCTTTTTGCCTTAGCTCCTTGATTACTTGTTGAATCCTATGATTTGGCTATGAAATTTAGATGAGTGACATATCTAGATTATAGATCAGGTCTTGGATCGTCATGGCTTTGAGTTTTTCATATGCTTTATTTACAAATTTATTTTCATGCATAGTTTTAGGTTAAATCTTAGATCTACTCTTTGTTTCTTGTTATTTTCCTTAAAGTTTTAAACTTTCACGTCAACTTTTATTGCTCTTTACATTGATGCTTTCAATTTTTGCTAATTTGCATTATTTAGGATTTCATGCATGGTTGTACCTTGTGCATGCATGGTAGTACATGGTAAAACAATGCTTGTCTTTGCTTATTTCCTTTACTTGTTTGCATTTTCTATTTGAGGCATACGACGAGGCATACGACCAATATGCAATTTAAATTCCTAGTTTAGTTTAGTTAGTTTAATTGCTTTATTTTCATTTCCTTTTATTTCAAAAGTTTGAAACACAAAGAATCCTTCAATTGAATTGAAGTCCGATAATACCGAGCCATGAACTCGTTGATTCATTTCAACACCACTAAAAACCAACAAACACTACTGCACTTCGACAACGGTTCTAGGCAGCAGTAAGTAACAATTATAGATAGCGGTAGCTACTACTCAATTCAGCGCCTCTGATCTTCAAGGATACTATAACGGTTCCAGAAAAATAATCGTTATAGAAAACTGGCAGCTTTAAATTCTGTCTACTTCTTCGCCGGAAAGCTCGATCTTTGCCTCTCGATCATCATAATTCATCTCTAACATGCTGAAATCTTCCGAGCTATAAAGTGAAAAGTCACAAATAATCACTTATTTGCATCAATCTAGATCAAAAGGAATGGTAAAATAAGTTGGAAGTACAAATATACGAAATTAAGCTTAATCTATCCAACTTATACCAAAAATAATAAGAAAAATAAACTAAAATACTACTAAAAATCAAGATAAATTAGTGCTAGTCACCTGAGCCGTGCACTGAGTCCACCAGGCAGCTTTTAGAGGCTGTTTGTCATCGCTATGCCAACAATAAAAGGGAGGTAGCTTGTTTCTCAACCAGCTCCAAGTCGATCTCCGCCGCTTAGAGCTGAGCCTTGACTCGCTCGACAGTCATGTTGAACCATAATTTAGCCCTTTTTCCTACCTTCTGTAGGAAGGTCATCGTGTGGCGGTAAGTCATGAGTAGACTATTCCTGTAAGCCACAATGAATCATTGGCCCACTTCGCGCCTTAAGAAAGTGCGACGACCTTCATCAACCCCCTGTCTATGTGCCACGGTCACCTCTTGCTCTTTTTCCTTCTCCTTCTCCAGAAACAGCCCTTCCAACTCACTTTACCGCTTCCCCAGTCGAGTGACCTCAGTTATGAGAACTCAAGTTTGGCGACCTCAGCTTTCATTGTCTCTAACTAACACTTCAAAATATTTAGCTCTTCTGCTGGGGCCGCTAGTTGACGATAGGATTCTTAAAACTCTCCTTGCGTTAGAAAAAGCTGTTTGGTCTGATGATCAACCTGAGCAGTCAGCTCACCGCACGCCCTCTTCAATTGATCGATAGTTTCTTCTTTGGAGCTAGCAGTATGCAGGAAGTTGGAGATGGAGGCCGCAATAGTTTAGAGCTAAGTTAAAAAGAAGAAGAAGAAGAAGAAAGAATGAGTTATGGGGAAGAATAGGTTAATACTTGGAGTAGTAAGGGGAAATATCAGAGGATCATTACCTGGGCAATATATTTGGACAGTAAGCTCTCCTGTTCCGCCATTTTGAGTGCTTCTAGATATTTCTTATCTGGATTTAACATCTGACTCGGGAGAAAAGATTGGAATTGGTCGGTGTTGTTGCATTGTAGAAGGCCGTTGTTCAAAATTGGGAAGCCCGAGCTAGATGCTCCCTGGACACGACGGTGTTTTGGTCTGGGAGATGTAGATCGAGCTCAGGCTCGACTGCGGACAGTTCGCTTCTTTTTACCCTTGCCCACTAAAGCATGTAGGAGCAATTAATCGTCAGATTCGGTGACCTCCACCGGCTGATTCCTAGCGGCAAGGGCGAGCTCCACCTCATCTTCTGTATTTATTGTGGAAGCTGCGAAAGTCGTAGCAGGGGTCGATTCTAGCTGAACTATTGCTACGTCCTCTGAACTCAAGGACCTACTATCGAGTATAAGGCGCTCTATAGAAAAAGAAAGTTAAGTTATTATTTGTTTGTATGTCAGATAAACAGCAAAGGGGATTTATATTGTGTTAAACCTACCGAATTCGAGTCTGGTTATTTGCAGAGGTCGCTGGCTCAGGCCCACGAAAGAGTATACCCTCTCTGATTTTGTGAGTCTCATTATGTCGCAAGAAAACTTGCTCCATTCTTCGAGCAAGTTCGAGTGTTTATTTATAGAGAGGGGTGTTTTCTCTCTGTGGGTACTAGCTCTTGGGGAGGGGTCACATCCTTCTACTCCATGGGAAATGTCTAGGGCTCGCCATAGCAGAGGAAGAAAAATTTGGATCGCCACTCCTAGACTTTTGAGGAGGCACGAACCAGGAAATGCATCTTTTGACGCGAGGAAAGATAGAAGGAACCTTTTTGCTTTTTTATTGCATAGCAAAAGTGGAACAAAATCTATATCAGGTTCTACGTTGTGATATGTACATAAAATTATATACCGGATTATAAACCTAATGGAATTGGGGGTCCTTTGGAATAGGGGGACTTTATACCTCTCAGATGCAACTATAAGAAAGGAGTGCGTGGGAAATCTAATCCCTGCCTTAAATGGTCATTAAAAATAGTAATATGGTTCGGAGGTGGATGGTCTGGATTGTTTTACCATCTTCAGGCTGGATAAATTGGATTGTGTCGGGAAGATTGAGTCTTTCAATGAAAGCCGCGAGTTGATGTCGGTTTGGGAGTACCCAAGGATTTTTCAGTGGTCACCTGGGTAGCTCGCGGAAGGAGAGGCAGCTCAGCATGAGCAGATGGGGTTACAATGGTTACAAGGTTGGAGATGAAAAAATCGGGATTGGATGATGAAGAAGTTATTTCTGGTTGAGTTAAGGGGATGGCTTCTGGAATATCCTCAGAAAAGGCTCTAGTTTGAGCCTCAAGCTCAGACCAAGAGGTTCATCGACCAAGCCTATTCTGGATGTGAAGATATTTTTTCTATTTCTTGGTCGGACCAAAGGGATTTCTATGAATTCCGTCTCAGGCGACATATCATGGATAGGAGAGTTAGGGTTTTGAGAGTCGGAGTTGGAGGAAGCTAAATTCACCATATATTAACAGTAATAAAATTAAAAAATGGGGAAAGGGAAGAAAATAAAGGAGATATGTTTAGAATGCAAAAATTTATAATAAAATAATCAGTGCTGAAATTGTAAGTTAAGAGAACTTACGCATGGTGTTGAGAAGAAATGAATTTGCTGCTTGAAATTCGGAGTTGAGCGTGACCGTATTTTTCATCGGAGAATTCTTGGAGTTTTTTACAGAGGGAAATGGTATAAGGTTTCTTTTGATTTTTGGTATACAAATGGAAGAAGGTGAAATGACGTCTATATGGGGAACGGCGCAAATTTGGAAAGATGAGCAAATTTTGGGTGACGCAAAGGTTGGTAGGGTTAACTGTGGGCCTTTCATTTTCTGGCCCACGAGAATAAATATATTAGGAAGAAATAATCCTGCGACACATGTCCGACATAATGGTGGTATTTATTTAATGTTCGTAAGTCTGAGGTGATGTTTGATGGTTTTTTGCCCTTTTACCAAGAGATATGTGGGATTGAATTTTGGGGGTACTCATGATTACATTCCTTATGATTTCCTACCTCAATCAAGTAGAATGTGGGGGACTAGCTGATACGATATCAAATATTCTAGGTCGGTAAACATGCAGGTTTATAGGGGTTTATGAGGCGACCTCCCCTTTAGAAGGGGCGATCTTGTCTATAGGGGCAAGCTGTTTTGGGAGTAGCGAGCTCTAATATAGGAGTGGAGAGATCTTGTACAAGGGTGGCGAGCTCTTATCAGGTAAATAGTATTATAACAGCTTGGTATTGAGAGCTGGGCTTTTATGGTTGATAAGACCTTGGGCCCTGGTGGGCTGATATAGATTATGGTATGGGGTCTCAACAGACTAAAGGCATGGTATGGTTATTGGCTCATGGTTATTATGATAACTTAACGAGAGTTCTAATATTTATGGTAACTTAGCATATAGAAGATATCTTAATTCTAAGTCGATAGCTATTTATGGTATTATGGTTAAATAGGAGACGAAAACCCTAAATTGGAAGCACGTCTTTGGTATATATAAAGAGGACACAGACCTCACTTCTTTCTCTAAGTTAATTTTATTATCCTACTTATTGAGCTCTCGCGTATCACTCTTAAAAAGGAACTAACTTAAGTATTGGAGGGCCTACGTCGGGGCTTCCGGCTTGAGTTTTATTTTGTAGGTTGATCAGGTCACCAGGAGCTCTCTGAAAGTCTATCGGGTCGCCTAGCACGTATTCATGGACAGTATTCTCTTTTATTGGTCAACAAAACTTTTGACGTTGCAATTCGGGCTCAGAGTTTGTTGTCCTAGTCCATAATTTTGTTATGAGTGGCACAGTGGGGCGAGGATGAGTAGCTCGATGGTTTCGGGTTCTTCTAGTCGCCTGGCATGAAATTGCGACCTTCTCATTTGGGGAGTTTTTGGCTGGGGATGTACAACGATTGGCGGTGTGTCCTAAGTCGGTCGTTGGTTATGACCTTCAAGTTGTTGGGTTTTCATGGTTTTTGCTAAGTCGGGTCTGGATTTACGGCTCGATTCGTTCGTATCTTCTGGCAACAAGAGCGGAAGTGATGGTAGCTAAACTTGGGGGTCGTTGGGTTTGGTTTAGGCCTTGAGTTCGGGCTGAAACTTTGGTTGTTGCGGCTTCTTTATATTTGATAGATTGGTTTGGAAATATTTTAGGAAAACAATAAACTATTTGCCTTGTTTGCTCGTTTACAGAAGCGAAGTTGGATGAAGTGCAGTTTGAATTAAAATAGTTATGGCTTTGATGTTGAGAACAATCAAATGTGCAGTTTAGAGATCGTAGTGTAGTTGAGCAATTGTGGGTTTTGGGTTATTGGGCTGAAGCTTGAGAATTAGGCCAAATAATTAGATGCTTGATGGAATTAGCCAAATAATTAGATTGGGCCTTGAGTTTATAATGGGCTTTAAAGCTAACTATGGGATTAAAGTAAATAAAAAGGTTTAATAGCTAACTTTTGACTCGTAATATTAAAAAAGGTTTAAAGTGACCTAAATAAAATAAGACAAGAAGCATTTTGAAATATATTACGTCTTCTTTTGAAAACGAGATTGGCTAAAAAAAATTAAAGGATTTTTGGAATTGAAAATTTAATTTTAAGTTATGTCAATGAAGAACTAAATAAATAAAACCGATACTAGATTAATAAATAAGTAAAATAGAAATAGAGGTTTTGAGGTGTTACAATTAAGATCGGAAATTAGCATATGCTATAATGTGAAAACAAAGTTCATAACTAATAACTTAATGAGTTATGCAAAATCTCATATTTAATTTTATGATGGCACTTACGGATCATTCGATAACTCACTGACCAAGAAGTTTCATTTTGAAATGTCAGACTTCGTACCCAAGTTCTATAGCCAATAAAATTATTGAGTTAAAACAATCTTCTCATTGAGCTAGTCGTCAACTTATACATCTTTCGGTACTGAAGCAAGCATGAGAGGGAATAACTTTATCATGACGTACATAATCTAAATAAAGAAGTTATTAGTAGATTCGAATATTGGTCTTTGATAAATCGTTGTCGCTCTTGTTTTCTGAAAGTGTTATTTTTACATCTTTATTATTTTTCCCATTATAATATTAATATACTCGATATATTGCACTAAAAAAAACTGGCAAATGCTGATGGGTAGAAATCCATCTGCATATGCTGACGGACAAAGAATCGTCAACATATGATGACGGATTGCTGACAGGTTACTATGATAACGAGGACGACCTATACCCTTCAGTAATATTAAAAAAAAAAAAAAAAATGTTGACGACCTATACTCGTCAACAGTATATAGTTATATTAATCATTAATAAATATAATATATATACATATATGTAATATTATTTATAGGTATATATAACAAATATAATATATAATATATAATAAGTTTCAATAAATAGTAAGATATATTTATAATAAATATTTTTTTAAATATACTTTTTAATAATAATATATAATTATATTTAATCATTTATAATATATATATATATAATTACTTAAAGGGATATAAAATAAATATAAATTTATAATAAATATTTTTTATTTAAAATTATAAGATTTTGTAATTTTCTTCTACTTACATATAATATATTATATATTTATAACATCATTATTCATAAATATAATATATAAATAACAATATTAATTAATATAAATTTATTATAATGTGTTATTTATTATTATCTAAATATATTATTATTTTAACTTTATATATATAACATAACTTTCAATAAACATTATTTAATTATAAGACATTTAAAATAATATTATATAAATAATTAATTATTTATAATATAAGATTTATAATTATATTAATTACTTTTAAATATAATATAATATGGATAATTAATTAATTAACTAATTATAATTTTATTATAATAAGAAATTATAAATATAATATAATTATATATTTATAAATAATTTTATGTATTTATAATATTATATACATTATATACCAGTAATATATATTTTTAAATAATATATATATACTAATGATTCATAAATAATTTTATATATAATATATATTTATAAATAATATATATTTATATATAATAATATCATATGTTTACAATATTATTATTCATAAATATAATCTATATTTATAAATATAATATAATTAATTATAAATATGATTTATAACTTAGTTTATATAGCTAATATATATTAAAATATCAAAACTCTCACATGTAATTATCTTGGTGAGACTATAACACTGATCCTCTATTTACAAGAGGTCGCGGGTTCAAATCCCACCAATGCCATTGTGGGATTTAAATTGATAAGGGATGGGTTGGGTGGAGGATTGTGAGTCGGATTGTACTAGGTCTGCCCAAATAAAATACTAAAATTTTATAATATTCTATGAATGCTGACGGGCCCAAACTGTCATCAAATGCTTACGAGTGACGTATGGTGCCCAGGGGTTTTGATGACGGCCTTTACCCGTCAACAAATACTAATGGATAGGAAAATCCCGTCAGCATAAACTTACTGACGCCAAAAATACTGACGGGCAGCGTCCATCAGCAAGCTCGTCAGTTAATATGATACTGACGGGTTTGTTGACGGTTCTGCCCCTCAACATACGACGATTTTCTTGTAATGTTGATTACAAAAGAGATTTCTTAATAACGAGAACTGCTACAATATATATGGCAAGCTTATGAAACTCGGTATTCATATATATACTAATACCCAAATAAGATTGATCACAAAGAAAACGAGGACATTATAAGCTACATCAGAAATGAAAAGAAATAATAATAATAATAATAATAATAATAAATCCAGTCATCAAATTCGAAATCTCTAGCCATCCCAAACTTTCCTCTAGAAACAGTCCATTAGATATTAATTTTCTAAATCGAAAAGGGAAAAAAGAAAGAAACATCGCATTTGGAATCATAACATTCTTTGTAAATAATACCTTGATTTGATGATCTTCTTTCAACTAGAATCCAGACATGATCTCAAGATGCGCCTTGACCAAAGAATCATTACCCTCAACATCTCAGAGCAATAGAACGTATTTCTTTTCGAAGTGAACGAAACCTGCAAAGTTTCTACAACTACATGACACTATTTAATATTAATTCAAGATTGATTTGAATCATTCAAAAGCATATGAAGTACCTCTTCACAATTATGTAATTTATACATTCCAACTGGGATGGTCCTAAATTAATACATCCGAAGATGATACTCACAAACTAATATCATATGAAAGAGAAAAAACAAAAAGTAACTTAAAACAAGGAGACGAACCAATCTCAAAGACGAGTTAATAGATGTCTTGTATCTTCGACAACAGTGGCAAGTATTTACACATTCAAAGCAAAAAATATATAAATTGAAAGATTCGAATTTTTTGTTGGCTGAATCAGTTTCTATATCATAAGATCTGTGGTGTTAAACCAAATAATGCTAAGTCTGCTGCAAAGGGAAATTAATCCTAAAAAGCGGGATGAACTCATATATCAAGCGGTGGAAAACTGTATAAATTCACCATTAATTCTTCGAATTTCCTAAAATTTGAACAAAAATGATGCTACTAACCTCTTCTGAATTTCTTTTGGGTTTTAGAGTTTCGTCTAGCTCGAATAGGTATTTATTGTATTTTTTATCGTAATTGACAAAACAAAAGCTATTTTAGGGATATGGTGTAATTTTATTAGATGACCACAACATGATTACGTAATCCAATGGGTGAAGGTGAGATGAATTTATCACAAGTATGAAAAATTAAGTGTGGAACGAAATTAATATCTCGAACTTATATCCCCAAACAAAGAATTGCCCAAACATATAATCTTATATTCAGTTCTTATATTAGTTTTCACCTTTGATGGACGGACGTTCCATTTTCGACCTCGTAGGCAAGTCAGACACTTTACGGATGAGAACACGCCTCCAACACGTGTCCTAATTTTCTTCTTCTTTTTTTTTTTTAATTTTTTACAGTGGACACGGCTCGAACACGCTTAAGACATGACACGGACATGACGGTACACGGGAGGACATGACGGGGTCATGGTCTGTATACGGCCCCAACACGTTTTTTCAAAAAAAAAGAAGATTTTTTCAATTATTTTTTCATTTTTTAATTCTTATATTTTTTCTTTTTACTTGGAATTTCATAAATTGTTGTAAATAAGTTTTTAATTATTTTATATGAATAGAAAATATTATTACAATTTAATATTTATTGGAAACAAATATTTTAATAATTATTTATATTATAAACTAGTTCAACACTAGTGTGTTACACAGGATTTATCAAAAGATAAAAAAAAAGTATTTTTGATCATTATAGAGTTTCTAAATCTAAAAATAAGAAAACTTCAAAAGATACCGTATTCCTACCTCGTGTCTTCTACAAATGGCTAATTACTATTTATTAACTATTATTTTTATTGTTAAATAATTTTTTATTTTAATATTTAGATTAAATTCCTTAATAATTCCATATTTACATACTTAAATAGATTCAAAACTTGTTACATGCTCAATCTGTGTCTAATTTTATTAATTAGTTATATTTTTATATTTTTATATTTTAATACTTAAATTAAATTTTATAATTATTCTTAGTTACATACTTAGAGAAATTCAAAAGATTTCATATTCTCAATTCGGGTCGTATTGTACTAGTATTTAATTAATATTTATTAATTATTATTATATAAATTTATATTTTTATATATGAATTGAATTCGTTAATAATATTTAGTTACATATTTATATTATTGCAAATGACTCGTAATTAAATTATATTATATATTTTAATTACTAAGAATAAAAATATTTGAATTTTTATTCTAAATACGACGTATTTAAATTATTAATAAATAATTAACTTTTTTATGTAATTAACATTATCTTAAATTTATCTTTTAATTAAGGTAATTAATTTGGATTTATTTTTTAATTATATATGGCTTCTTATATATTTATATTAAAATAATATAAAAAATATTGAATTAAAAAAAATATAATCAAAATAAATCATTCCAAATATAAAAAAATAAAAAATTTTGTTAGTCAAAATATAATAAATTAGTTAGATATTATAATTGTTATATCGAGTAAATCTCTTAGACTCTCGAGATTCGCCAAATTAGCATCTGTGCTACCAAAAAAAATACACATCAATCCGAAATTTTATAATCAAACACATGAAACTATTAATATTTTTCATTTAATATAGAAGTTGGATGTGTTCAAGTCATATCATATATTATCGCATATTTTAAATAAGTGTCATCATATTGAATCGTGTTGCATCGTATCCCCCGAATCCGTAGTTTTCAAGTGGTGCAACTGCAACCTATCTTTCCACGAGTTCGGTAAGATTCTTTATGAAAATTTCTCTCCCAAGTACTTGCCCCTCCAATAAAAAACATTACCTCATTTTAATTGCATTCACATCGGCATATGGGCCTAATTGAATGATGGGGGATGGGTTAGGACTATTAGGTTGACAACCACCAAAAACACGTGTGCCCTTAGTATTTATCAACGGCAACGCGTCTTCTTTAAGAAAGGTACCCCATCCTTTCTGCCCCATTCTTTTATACTACTACTAATAGAAGAAAATAATTTGTTTCATTCATTATGTTAGCACTGATCTAATTTCAAATTAGTCAAAGAAAAGAAGAAAGAAGTCCAATATTTTCAGGGAATGTATAAAAAATAATCATTTTGTCCCAGATTAAAAGTCATTTTACATTTTCTTCTAAATTGGTATCTTTAAATAAGAGTTGAAAATATAAAATTCATTTAATTTCCAATATTAAATAAGGTTGAAGAAAACATTTTATAAAATTTCTTAATCTTGAAATCTTCTAAAATGACAATTATCTTGGAAATTTGTGAATATGCAATGTCATTTTCATATTATCAAAAATAATTAATTACTATTAATATAATTATAGTTTTATTATAATTTTACTCTTCCTGTAATTAATAAATAATTTAACTTTTTTCAAAAAGAATATAATATTACCATTTGATATCTATAACTATAATATTTAGTATTATTTTTAATTTTGTTACTCTATTAACGAAAGTCTATTAATTTTTAACTGAATGTTTATTTAATTATTATTTTATATTCATTATTTTTTAACATAATTTTCCTTAGTTATTATTTGAGGTTTACTTTTATTTACAATAAAGATATTAACTTTTAATTGAATATTTATTTATTTTTACTAATTGTACTTTTTAACCAGAGTTGATTGTTGATTCATTTAATAAAATACTACCTCGCTTTAAGCATGTATACAGTACTTAATAATTTGCATTTACAAGTCATGGTCAAATCGTGCACATTCTTCAAGTTCTCGTATTGTCAGCGCGTCTTCTAAAGTGCCCACATCGTGCACTTTCTTTCCGTGGCCGAATAGCAATATTAAAATAACATAATAATAATAATCATCATAATAATAATAAAATTGTGATTTTATGGTTTGAGTCATTATACCGGCACTTGGTACATCTTGCGATGTGCATCTAATAATTTAATTTATTATTATATATAACAGATATATATTATCACATATAACTAATAAATATCATTATATATAATTTATACATATCATCATAAAATTCTAAATTTAAAATTTAAAATCGTATAATGAAAAAATAAATTTAAAACGAAAAACTAAACCCTACAAATAGAAAACTAGACCTTAAAATGAAAAACTAAACACCAAAGTTGAATATTAAACTCAAAATCCTAAACATCATCAAATATAACTAACACATATCATTACATATAACTAACACATATCATCACATATAACTGATAGAATTATAGATTTTTGAGTGACCCTAAAATGGAAAACTAAATAAAAAAAATAAAAAAATAAACCTTAAAATGGAAAATTAAACCCTAAAAATACAAAACTAACCCTAAAATGTAAAAGTAAACCCTAAAATAGAAAAATAAACCTAAATTCTAAATTTTTGTCACATATCATCACGTATAATTACTATATATCATTATGTATGACTTTCATATATTATCATATATAATTGAATAATAACAAATTTTTACACGTGATTTTGTTCCACTATCAAAATAACATGATAATAATAATTCTAGCCACATTTGACAAGTTTAGTCATATATTTCTCGATTCCGGCAATTTCTGTAATATTAGTCAAAACAACCAATTTTGCGATTATGCTAATGTGTTATATTTTCACAATTTGGAAATAACTACTATAGAACCTATTTCACATTCTGAATTGAACTCATAAGTATAAAAAACATGGGGTAAAATTCAAAATTGGTCATATATAGTGTAACAATATTACTCATCTAACTATTAAAATTGTAATTTTAGTTTTGTGACAATATTTCCCCTAGTAGATTGTATTAGTCCAATAATTATTCCGATTTGACAACTTTGATCTTATACTTTTCAGTTGTGGCATTCTCACTCCTACGAGTCAAAATCTCTGTTCTAAAAATCGCCCAGGCGTTAGGCGCCATCAATCCGCCTACAATTTTCAAATATCGGCCAAAAAAATCGTCGGGCGCCTCAGGCGCCGCCTAGGCGGCATCGGCGCCTAGGCGCCAGACCAGTATTTTTTTTTTAATCTTATGGCCTGAAACGACGTCGTTTTTGGGCCTATTTTTTGATTATTTTGATTTTGTAATATATGTTATGATATTTTTATTTTACTAATGAGCTTATGGATTTATATTGTTTTGAACTTTGAATTGAGCAATAGATTTAAATTTGTGAATTGTAATTTGTGATTATTACTTTTACTTTTGTTGTCATATACTTTATTGTGTAGCAGGTAGTATGTTGAAATATTAAATGGTTAGATATAATGTTGTAAATTGGGGTATTTATTCACAAATTCTAGACCCCGCCTAGGCTCTAGGCGCTGGCCTGACACCTAGCAACCTCCTAGTTTACTAAATTTGCATATGTTTTTGTGATTCCATAATTAAAAAGTAATTCCTGTAAAATTGTATCTCCTCTTATTCGGGATTATTAATTATAAGCATCTCCTCTTATTAAGCATTTTATATACATATATATATATATATATATATATATATATATATAAACTCAACTCATAAATAAACAAAACATGTCTTTCTAACTGATACACATTGAATATTTTTTATAACTATTAAGAACGTTTCGGGAATAAGTGAAATATTGAATTAGTCCCGGACAAAATGAGCTCTAACTTATAAAACTTATGGAACAAAATCAAAGCACCAAATTCTAGATTTCTATTAAAACATAATATTTTGGCCGTCCTATAAATTTGTCAAGTATTCTATTTTTGTATATTGATAAAGTAGTCAAGTTGACATGTTTTATTTATTACTAAATTTTTATTTTCACACATATTTTTAATTAATTTATTTTTTAAAATATCAAATTATCTCTTGGTAAATGGAGTATTGTCAATAACAATGCAAAATTTTGATTTTCAATAACAAATATATTATTTACAACACTAACTTATTAAATTATTAACCGACATTAATAAATTCAAGAAGGGTGTAACTGGAAACAATAGTTAAATTAATGACTCAACTATATAAACTACTCCATCCGTTTTAAAATAAATGTTGTTTTAAAAACTTAATTTTGTTACAATTTAAATGTAGTTTTTTATTTTTACCATTTTATTCTAGTTTCATCCCCACTCCTTTTAAAAAATATAAACAAGTTTATGGTAATAATATAATTAGATTGAAAGAAGGAAAACAATTAAACAAGAATATCATTACTTGATTAAGATTGTATTAGTAAAAAATTGACGTTTCTTAATTTTTAATAAAAAACTTCAAAATGACAATTAAAAAAGACCAATGGAATACCAATTTTTTAATTTGTGTTAAATTAATCGAAGTACTATAAAAAAAATCCTAAAATCGTAGAGTTCAAAAGTTAATATTGCAATATTACTATCCTTTGTAGAGACTCGATTAATTCTGCAATACCTCAACACAGAGAACTAATTTTCTAGTTAATAGAAATGAATTTATTATGTACTTTGTCTACCAAACACAATATATAGGTAGGAAAAATTACAAAACCGTCCCCTATAATTTAGGGTGATGGTAATTTAATATCACTACATATACTTGGTGGTAATTTACCTAATAACTTATAACAAGATAGCAATTTAACCCCAATTTCACCACGAAAAAAAAAAGTTCGTCAGATTTTTTCAATTTTCGACGAAAAATATTGACTTTAGCCAATTTTGACAAAGTCAATCATGATGTGACAAAAGAATAATAATTAAAAAATTATTGAAAAATTAAAATTTTGTATTAAGAATCTAATTTTATTAAAATATAAGATTTAAAAATGATGAAAATATATTACAAAATCTGAGATTTTTTTGGATATGGTGAAAAATATTATTAAAATATAATCTAAAACAAGACTTGAAAAAATATTTTTAAAATCCACTGTTTAAAATATAGGTAAAAAGAAGGTAATTAAAATATAAAAAACAAAACAAAAGCTGGAAGATTGTATTATAAATTTCTTGAAATAATATTAAATATGCAATAAAATATATAAAATTTAAAGTATCTAGAAAAAATCTGAGAATATTGGTGTATTTCAAAATGTTTTTTCATATATAAAATAATTTCAGGTAATATAACATAATTTTCTAGATTTATCATAAAATATTTTCTTTTCATATGCAAAACAATTTCTTCTATAAAATATATTGTAGATTTTAATAATTATGTATTTTAATATAATATTCTACATATTAAAAAAAACTGAATCTTAATAATTTTTTTTCTTCATATTTAGTATTGATTTTATACATTTTTTACACACTTCAAATAATTCCAAAATTTTATAATATATAATTTTTTTATATTTAAATAATCTTTTTTAATATTTAAAATATTTCGTAGATTTTTTGTTATAAATTAATATTTTAATAGTATTTTTTAGCAATTTAAAATAATCTCGAATTTTATAATATATTTTCATCTTTTTTTTTTAATTTTGTAATTAAATAGTTTTTAAAATTATTTTTAAAAACTTAAAACAAATTTCTGACTATGTAATAATTTTTTTAATTTTTGTTATTATTTTTTTCCACATAAGCGTTGATTTGTTAAAATTGGTCAAAGTCAATATTTTTTGACCGAAAATCGAAAAAATCCGGTGAATTTAGTTTTTCCGGCGAAATTGTAGTTTAGTTGGTCCTCTTGTAAAATACTTAGTAGATTTGCTGCCAAATATATTTAGTGATATTAAGATTTCAACACCCCCCTAATTCACATGAGCTATTTTGCAATTTTGCGATACGAGTCATATGTAAAACTGTGAAATAGCAATATAGCCTGTACAAGTATGTTAACTTGACATTTATAGAACCATAATTACACGAAAATCCAAAATTTACTGGATTAATCATCATGGGAAAACAAAACGATATATAGAATAGTATAATCACATTTACAAAACTAAAACAGTATAATACTGCAACACCCGTACACACGCATAGTTGACAAAGTGTAAAGTTTCCACATCTTTTCTTTTTGTTCACACTCTTTAATAATTTATTTATATATATACCAGCTCAGCTCAGTCTCTTCATCAAAATTCCATCCGACCCCTCTCTGTCTCTCTGTGTGTAGTGAGTGCAGCAGTTATGGACGATCACAATTCGAAACAGCCACTGCTCGAGGAAGAAGAAGAAGAAGAAGATCAAGTACCTGATCTCATTTCGACGGCAAGATACTCTTTCCAGAAATTATCAAACCTTTCCTTTTTCTCATCCTTTGTCGCCGATGACGAAGATATCGCCCCGATCGACAGCTTCAGCGGCTTCCTATCCGCCTTCAAAGACGAATCGAGTAAGCTATGGTACTTAGCTGGCCCCGCCATTTTCACTTCCCTCTGCCAGTACTCACTCGGCGCCTTCACGCAAACCTTCGCCGGCCATGTCGGCACTCTCGAGCTCGCCGCCTTCTCCATCGAGAACTCCGTCATCGCCGGTTTATCACTCGGCGTCATGGTACATACTTTCCCTTTTTCTAGTATAAATGCTTTCTTTCCAAGGCATCGTAATCAAATTACTGAAATCGAGAGCTTTTCTTTTTGTTTCTAAAGTTGATATATTTCAAATTACAATTTTTATCTTGAACAGTTGGGAATGGGAAGCGCAGTAGAGACTCTGTGCGGCCAAGCCTTCGGGGCCGGACAGCACGACATGCTCGGCGTCTATCTGCAGAGATCTTGGATCATCCTCCTCGTCACCGGAGTCCTATTAATGTTTCTCTACATTTTTTCATTGCCATTCTTATTACTAATCGGACAGACAGAGAGCATATCGCGAGTCGCCGGGAAACTAGCGCTGTGGATGATCCCTCAGCTCTTCGCCTACGCTTTGAATTTCCCGACGGCCAAGTTCCTGCAGGCGCAGAGCAAGATCATGGCAATGGCCTGGATCTCGGCCGCGGCGTTGGCGCTGCACGTAGTGTTCAGCTGGCTGCTCATGCTGAAGCTTGGGTGGGGGATGGCCGGCGGGGCGGCCGTGCTGGACGTGTCGTGGTGGTTCATCGTGATATTGCAGCTGATGTATGTATTCAGTGGGACGTGTGGGAAAGCGTGGCCTGGATTTACCTTGAAGGCGTGTAGTAATCTCTGGGGCTTTGTCAAGCTTTCTCTTGCATCTGCCGTGATGATGTGGTGAGTAACAAATCTTACCATTAATAAAAAAACTCTACTTGCAGATTCGGTCCTCTAATTACGCATCCTTGAATTTTGGTCCAGTGTCTATTATATTTTCGGATATTTAACTATGATATTGACAGGCACTGCCTTATTTTACGGGGATTGCTTTGGTTACATTATTGCATTCATTCATGGTCAACAATTTCCGATAAAGTTAGACAAACTTGGTTTTAATATATAGGACTAAATATCTACTATTCTTAGAAAATATTGGACTAAGGTGACTAAATCTGTAGGTAATCCAAAATAAAATGATGAAAAAGATTATTTCTTCCTTAAATCTCGTACTAATCAATTAAAAAATCGAAAGAAAAAAAAAACACACTTGGTTATCTTTCATGTTATTAACGTAACGTAATTATATTTACAGCTTAGAAGCGTGGTATTTCATGGCATTGGTCCTATTTGCTGGATATTTGAAGGACGCCGAAGTTTCTGTAGCTGCTTTATCTGTTTGGTAAGTACTTAATAAAGGGCAAGAATGCAGAAATATACTCCCTCCATCCCCAAAAAAATAATCCACTATTTCGTTTCTTAAAATACTAATTTTATACCTCGTAAATTAAAAATTAATGATTACAATGCAAAATTTTACTATTTCAATAACAATTATACTAATTCCAACACTGATTTCTATGAGTATTAATTGACATTAATAAATTCAAGATGGGTATAATTGGAAAACACTAACTAAATTAATGACTTAACTATATAAACTACCAATTTCTTAATCTTTGTGAAACCAACCGTGAGACCATCAAATTGGGATGGAGGGAGTAGTATTTTTGATTTTGGATTGTAATGTTTGAAATATATTATTTTTAATTTATAATCGCATATTATACGTGTCATTCCACAAATTATAAGAAAAAAAAATAGAATCACATTCATAAATTAAAAAACAATAATGTGATCCCAATTATATAAAAAAATAAAAAAATGGATAAATATTTCAACAAAAAATTTTAATGAATTAATTATCAAGACAAATAATTAATGTTGCACCTAATACTTTTCATCCTATATAATAGGCGAATTAATGATTAATTATGATTGATATATATATATATATATATATATATATATATATATATATATATACTACAATATTATTTTAATGAGAAGTATTAACTACAATATTAAATCTTTTGATTTATTTGATCGAACTATAATTCATTTATTAAAATTATCCATTAAATATTTATCCACTATAATATTGAAAAATTTATTTAATATAATATTTTACAAAATCAGATTTGGTAAAACAACTTCCAAAATAAATTTATAAAAATATTATAAAAAATCATATTAAAAATATCTATAAAGCCTTCTAATACTAAAACTAGGCGATAAATTTCGGGTGAGAACGCTTTCTTTCTTTCTTTTTTTTTTTTTTTTTTATGTATTATATAGGATTTAAAAGAGTTAAATATTATTGAAATACTGAAATTAATTTTATATTAAGTGATTTACTGCGATTTCTTTTTTTAATTTTGATGAAATCGTACACTCAAGGGGCAATTTCTTTCTTTCTTTCTTTTTTTCTAAAAATAATTTTATGTTCGATTTTATTTTAAATTTTTTTGTCCCTTGGCCTACAAAATGGGTAAACAATCGGGTCTCACATACTACAATGCATGAAAGGAAGGCTCATCTTACTGTCCGGGGACAGAGACTGTTTTCACTAATCAAATGTTGCTTTTCATATTTTTCTACTTTTGCAGCACAAACATACTGGGGTGGACAAATACGATATCCTTTGGTTTCAATGCAGCCATAAGGTAACTAACTCCAACAAGAAACCACATACATTTTGATAGGATGTTTTTTCCAACACAAAAAAATGACTCTTCAACAAATAAATGATACTTTTTGTTCTACACATCCATTTTTCATTTTTTATCCATGTCTCCTTTTTATTTAATAATAATAATAATAATAATAATAATATACGTGTGTGTATGAATGCGTGGACAGTGTAAGAGTGTCAAATGAATTGGGCGCATCTCGGCCAAGAACGGCAAAGTTTTCGGTGGTTGTGATGGTGATATCCTCCTTCTTGGTCGGCCTCTTAGTTTCTATCCTTCTCCTTGTCTTCCAAAACCAATATCCTTCTTTGTTCTCCGATAGCGATGTAGTCAAAGAAGTTGTATATGATCTCACGCCATTGCTTGCCTTCTGTATTGTAGTCAACAGTATACAACCAGGCCTGTCAGGTAAAACGACAATCGTTCGTTGTAGGATCAACTTTTGAATTCAAAACTGATGAAGAAATTAACGTTGCAAGTGCAGGAGTGGCTATTGGAGCTGGATGGCAAGGTTTGATTGCCTACGTCAACATTGTATGCTACTATGTATTTGGTGTTCCTTTGGGTCTAATTTTGGGGTATCAACTTAATATGGGTGTCAAAGTAAGTTCACATTATATGCCAAACAAATCAAATTTAAATTTCGATAATTAAGTTCTATTTTATTTTAGCATACTGCTGTTATTGACTTCTCCAGGGCATTTGGTATGGAATGGTAGCTGGAACAGTGGTACAAACCCTAATCTTATTATGGATTGTTTACAAAACTGATTGGAATAAAGAGGTATAAATACACTATACTGATTGAATTTAATTTTTTTCTTCCAATTATTGTGTTTGGTTTATTGCTTGCATAGTAAATTTTGATATAAATGCAGGCTTCCATTGCGGCTAAAAGGATCAAATACTGGAGAAGAGAATCACATGCTGCTAAAGCGAAGGATGTAGAGAAAGTAATTAATCAAGCGGAATAAAATAATAGAAATTAGTACAAGAAAGTCGTTGTATACAAATAACATAATTTTGGGATTTCCTGAGCAGTTTATCTAGTTTTTTTTTTCTTTCTTGGATTGTGCTACAACTGGCGGGTATCTAACTAATGTTGTTTAACTTTTGAAATTAAGTAAATGTGTTGATTATGTGTGTTATGAATGCATCATCTCCAGTGTAATTTGTTGGTTTGTTGGTTTGTGATAAGTAAAGAAAGTTGGGTTACCAAATATATAGGGTACTAATTTCAAAAAAAAGATCCGCGACCTGAAATAGATCTTGAATACGTCACAGTGACCCGCCAAGCTTTCAACGACCCTCCTAGCGATTTCGCTGGTCCTACAAAACAGCACCTTCAGACGGGTCGGTGATCTGACCGTGAAGGTCCTTCGATGCTTAATTCAAAAACAAGTTCAAAATACTTAATACTCCTCTTGAATAATATAAGATGCGGTTATGATATCACGATAAATAATGAGAGATATGCAAATCCTTTTATAGAGATGAGAAGTATTCCCCAAGTCAAGGGTTTCCTTCTCTCATCAGAATTCCATAAATATTACAACTCTACCACCGACTCTAAATTAGAATTTCTCCTATATGTTAAGTTCTCATAAACAATAAACCTCTCATTAAATTACCAGAATAAGCCTGGGCCTACTACCGTATAGCCTACCAGGACCATGAAAGCCCATCCACACTAAGCCCATAAAACGAGCTCAGACACTGCACAAAACATAAGAGATCGCGACCCTTGACCGCTCGTCGTTGAAGCGTCAAAAATAATATTTATAAAGTTCCTCGACTTTCCTCTACTAACTAGTAGCAGTGGCAAGCAAGTGTCGATCCCTCGAAGAGTGTGGATTAATTTGTGATTATTCGTATTTAAATAAAATAACAAAACGGGGGTAGAGATAATAAACTAACTAACGAAAATTAAATAACTAAATAAACAAGAAAACAATTAAAAACAAATAAACGAAACAATTAAGAAAATAAATAAGAAATAATAATAAAATAACTTTCCAGTCCTAGTTCAGTTTCCACACTCGTTCAATTCATTTAACCAATTGCAATATAAAATCCACTCATCATATGAAACTAAAAACCTTAAGTAACAATAAGCTCTGCTACTCGAATTTGCCCTTACTGTGTATTTAATTAAAATAAGCTCTTTAATTAACTCTAATTATTGAATAACCTAAAATAAGCTCTCTAGATTTAACCCAACAACAGCATTAAGAACCAGGCAAATAGGTTAATTTAAGCAATAAACACATAAGCTCGGTTTATTTAACTTATATTGTGTTACCCCCAATGATACGAGACCATTAGTTGCTTCATAGAAATCGAAACTACGACAATTACACGGGAAGCAGTTCTCTTTCTAGCAATTGATAACCAAATCCCTAATTTAGGTGGCCAATCCAAACCAAGAATTCAGCAATCATGTCATGAATATAGCAATCATGATATGTAAACAAGATAACACAAGCAATCTCATATGAAGAACGAAAGAAATACGCATCAATTAATTAAAATATAATATCACGAGGGTTTCCATATCCCTAGGATTAGATAAAACAATCTACTCACTCATGGAGTTCATAGAATAATAGGAAAATAAAGAAACAAAATATAAATCTAAGATAGAAAATAAGAGAGTTTAGATCTTGAATCTTGAGTCTTCAATCTTCAAGCTCTTGATGGATGGTTGAATTGGGTGTTTTGGACTCCTTTTTGGTGTCTTGGAACCCTAGGATTAATGTACAAGACGTTTTTGGTGTTAGAGGGAGGTATTTATAGGTTTAGATGTCTTGGAGAACAAGTTCCCTGTCTAAAATAGGATTTCCGCCCCTTCTATGTCGGTTTTGCACTTTCCTTAATTGTTTCCTGCACTTTCTATACCGGTTTCCTCGCAGAAATAGGACTCCCAGCGCCAGGCTGGGCGGGAGCGTGCGGCATGGGCGAGTCAGGGTCGGCAGCGTCGACGTATTCGGTGCGCTCGCGTCGATTAACGTCGGTTCCGCGTCGACTGACGCGACAGAGAGCTCTGTAGGCAGGTACATCGAACGACATCGGTTCTTGTAGGCAGCAGTCAGCGGCACTTTCTATAACGGTTGATCCCAGCGATAACCCATCTAGAAAGTGCAGAATCGTCCTTTCTTTGCCAATTCACTCGTTTTGTCTTTCGTTTCCTCTTGATACTCTTATGTATCATCTTTAAATCTTTAAATCACCAATTTAGCACCTAATTACTGCAGAATAAGAGAGAAACACACAATTGGTGCTCCTCCACTCATAATAATAAATATGCGAGAAATAAATATATATAAGAATATTAAGCACATAAAAATATAGGAATTAAACCATTAAATAAAGCACAATTTCTCGCCTATCAAATTCCCCCAAACTTAAACCTTGCTTGTCCTCAAGCAACATATAGAATTTAAGCACAAAATAAATATAAGATAAGTAAGTCACTCGAATTGATCAAATGAACCCATCCGAACTCTAGACACCATTATATTTCTAGAAATCATAAGTGTTTCATGTATTGACTTAAGTGACCCCAGCAGTTAGGCAACCCCTTTTCATATACGCCACATCAATGTATTATGGTGCCCCCTCGCTACTCAATGGTTTGGCTCTATCCATTGTTGGTCACAATCAAATATCTCGTCCTCCCATTTATTTATTTATTTTTATTTTTTCTAATTGAGGCCCGCAGCTCCGCACTACCATTCTTGACTTGTGAAATGATTCGGCGCTGGATAGGAGGATTGTCTTGATTTGGTATTTGATTTGTTGAGTTCACCTCCGCCATGTTTGGGATTGTAGTTGGATTGCGCCACTTGAGTAAGTGCATAGAATTTGTTGAGCTACTAGCATCTTCATTTAATTTCGCCCTTAGAATTTGTAAGCGAATTGCATTTGGTACACGGATAGGCAGCTGTTTCGGCACCTTAATTCTTTTTCTCATTCTTTTTTTTTTTCAATTTTCAACTAACACCATGCCGGTATACCCCAACCGGACTTTATTTGACTTCTGTTTCGACTAACGAGATATTTTCACACAACCGCCAACTTCAAGGCCCCACACAACTCATATTGAGTACGGAAACCACAAATACACATCAACAACACAATAATCTAGAATTGACGCCCCACATATGAATCACAAAAGCACTAACATGCGTACCATTGACCTCTAAATCAAATGACGACTAAAAATTTAACCGAAACATAGTTCATCAAAGCAATTCAAGCGAGTACTATTAACATTTTAAATCATTTCCCGGAATTTAATCGCAAAAGTTTTAAATTTTTTTTTCAGCACAATATCCTCAATAATAATATCAATAACCCACTCCCCCAAATTTAAACATTAGCTTGTCCTCAAGCGAACACAAAGTAAGAATAAGCAAATAATAATTCATAAGGGAAGAGTAAGGGAAAAGAAATCACCGGGGTAAACATCGAGGGGGTTCTCGGTTCCAAACGATCTTTTTCGAAAATATGCCCAATCGTCCAAATCAACCAAGCTTAGTATCCCTTCAACTGCAAAAATAAAAATTAAAATTGAAAAATAAAATAAAAATAAGATAATGTAAACATTGGGTTGCCTCCCAACAAGCGCCTTTTCTTAACGTCGTCGGCTCGACGTGATACCCCTCAACTCCATGGGAGTTTCGGAGGAGGTCTTAGAATAAAAGGGATTCCCATAACTTCATCCTCCTCAAATCTCACTCGTTTCGAAGTTGGATGCTTAACCGGATCCTTCCAACTTTGTGGTGGCCTCTTATAGATATTAGCAAGAATAGTCTCATTCGTCACCACGAATGGAAGCTCATCGGTCTCCTCAAAAATTTCTTCCTCGTGCGTCTCCTCTGTTGGGTGCTTGACTGGATCCTTTCGGTCTTGTGGTGGCTCTTCATTAAATTTGGCAAAAGTAGATTCGTTCACCACCACAAATGGAAGGATCGTAGTAACCACCTCCTCTAAATCTTCAACACGCACAAGCGTCTCCTCATCCTCCTTCATCACTTGGTACTCGGTCCATGATGGCGTCAACTTTGGCTTTGGCTCATCTTCGATTAGATAAATGATGGAATCATTTGTAGGCTCGACTTCTATAGGAGAAACGATGGAATTAGGAACATCATTTGTAAGCTCAGGCAGACTATGATCAACACGTGTCCACCTTGTTTCTTCTTCCTCCATCTCGTATTCATCCTCCAACTCAGGCGCTAGAACCTCCGGAGCTTTGAATTCCTCCACATCTTGTGGTATAATGGCACTCACATCCTCCATGTTCACCTCAGATTCAAACGGAGATTGCTCCTCCAACTGCACATCTAACTGCCTTAGGTGGTATGCCATTTGACTCATTTGAGCTTCGAGCTTTTTGTGTTTGTAATCATGGCCTCCATCATCTTTATGAGGGCTGGGGACGGTTCTTGTGCTTGGGGATGGTCATCATATTGTCTCGAAAAATTTTGTCCCCTTTGAAAATTTGGAGGGTCCCCCCACCTTGGCTCGTAAGGATAAGGTTCATACTCTCTTTGCCGGTTTCGATTTGCTTCAATCCTAGCTCGTAGCGTTAGACAATCATCGGTAACATGATCAAATGTTTGACATAATCTGCATGGTCGAACCGGAGGGGTCCTTTCCATAGCCTGCTTAGCCTTCATTGCTTTCACCAAATCTTCTAGCGATGGTCCGGAATTTCTTTCAACCAATGGCTCAGGATAGTATTGTGGATATTGATGATTAAAGCGCGATCCGTCATGCCCAAAAGGTTATCTGTCTCTCCATTCCGTACCTAGCATCATAAGCATAAAATTGGTGAGAGTACGCTGCCATTCCAAAATAATATTATTTTTTTTAATTTTTTATGATTTTTTTAATTAATTTCAAAAATAAATACTTCAATTAATTTCGAAAATAATATTTTTTTTAATTAAACGAAATTTAAAAACTAAAATTAAAAATATTAAAATACGTCAAATCACAATTTAAACGCGTCACTCCCCGGCAACGGCGCCAAAATTTGACCGCTCGTCGTTGAAGCGTCAAAAATAATATTTATAAAGTTCCTCGACTTATTCCCCAAACTTAAACCTTGCTTGTCCTCAAGCAACATACAAAATTAAAGCACAAAATAAATATAAGATAAGTATATCACTCAAATTGATCACATGAACTCATCCGGACTCTAGACACCATTATGTTTCTAGAAATTGCAATCGTTTCATGTATTGACTCAAGTGACCCCAGCAGTTTGGCAACCCTTTTTCATATACGTCACGCCCTTACTGTGTATTTAATTAAAATAAGCTCTTTAATTAACTCTAATTATTGAATAACCTAGAATAAGCTCTCTAGATTTAACCCAACAACAGCATTAAGAACCAGGCAAATAGGTTAATTTAAGCAATAAATACATAAGCTTGGTTTATTTAACTTATGTTGTGTTACCCCCAATGATACGAGACTATTAGTTGCTTCATAGAAATCGAAACTACGACAATTACATGGGAAGCAGTTCTCTTTCTAGAAATTGATAACCAAATCCCTAATTTAGGTGGCCAATCCAAACCAAGAATTCAGCAATCATGTCATGAATATAGCAATCATGATATGTAAACAAGATAACACAAGCAATCTCATATGAAGAACGAAAGAAATACGCATCAATTAATTAAAATATAATATCACGAGGGTTTCCACATCCCTAGGACTAGATAAAACAATCTACTCACTCATGGAGTTCATAGAATAATAGGAAAATAAAGAAACAAAACATAAATCTAAGATAGAAAGGGATAAGAGAGCTTAGATCTTGAATCTTGAGTCTTCAATCTTCAAGCTCTTGATGGATGGTTGAATTGGGTGTTTTGGACTTTTTTTTGGTGTCTTGGAACCCTAGGATTAATGTACAAGACGTTTTTGGTGTTAAAGGGAGGTATTTATAGGTTCTGCACTTTCCTTAATTGTTTCCTGCACTTTCTATACCGGTTTCCTCGCAGAAATAGGACTCCCAGCGCCAGGCTGGGCGGGTGCGTGCGGCATGGGCGAGTCAGGGTCGGAAGCGTCGACGTATTCGGTGCACTCGCGTCGATTAACGTCGGTTCCGCGTCGACTGACGCGACAGAGAGCTCTGTAGGCAGGTACATCGAACGACATCGGTTCTTGTAGGCAGCAGTCAGCGACACTTTCTATAACTGTTGATCCCAGCGATAACCCATCTAGAAAGTGCAGAATCGTCCTTTCTTTGCCAATTCACTCGTTTTGTCTCTCATTTCCTCTTGCTACTCTTATGCATCATCTTTAAATCTTTAACTCACCAATTTAGCACCTAATTACTTCAAAATAAGAGAGAAATACACAATTGGTGCTCCTCCACTCATAATAATAAATATGCGAGAAATAAATATATATAAGAATATTAAGCACATAAAAATATAGGAATTAAACCATTAAATAATGCACAATTTCTTGCCTATCAACCCTATATGGAAACTCATCCCCATACTACAGGTCGTTACTCTATAAAACCAGCTCGCCCACTTCTTTAAACAAACCATCCAACTCGCTCACTTCCCAGAGGAATACCCTCTCCAGGAAATGAGGTCGCCTTTCACAAATACTCACATATATCAAATAATATCACCTATGGACATCTTGGTCCACATCAGCTAGTCCCCCATGTTCTAGCTGATTGAGGTACGAAATCAGGTAGGACATGTAAAATAAAATCAAACAAGCACAACCACAGTGAAACATATACACATAAACAAATCTTACCACATCTCAGAATCACACAGCTCGACCAACCGAGCTATAACACCAATCAACTTACTGAAAGATACCAAATATACCTGCGACCTCCAGAATATCATCTCGCTGAACTTACTCATTATTATAAGATGATCATCTCGCGAGAGACGACCTGTGAATCCCCAGACCAAGTACCCAAGTATACGCATGACAACCTCCCAACTGTTATTCTTCGACCTGAAATAATACTCATACTTAATAATTTCAAAACTCAATCATGAACAACCCCAAAAATCAAAGCATGCCTCTCTCTGTCCATCCCATCTCTTTTAAGCCTCATTAAATGCAGTCTGCCACTATGTCGAACACGTGTCACCTTCTTATTTTCTCGGAGTTTAATAAACCCAGTGGGCCCAAAAAAAATGGCCCAAAACATTCCTAGAAAAACCCTATCAGCTCCCGCTCCAATCTGTCCTATCAACTTTCCGCCGCCCAACAAAAACCCCTTCACCTCTCTCACTTTACACTTTATACGAAGTACATCGCCATTTTCACTTTGCGACAAAGCTCACGCACCCTCAAAATTTTCAAAAAATACCACTAATATTCAAGACCCATCGCCGACCTCAAGAATGGGTAAGTCTTCAATCTTCCTTTTTATTAATAACATTAATTCGCATATAATGTTTGCACAATGTATCTGTGGTATTTGCTGAACTGTTGCGTTTTACATTTCTCTGTATGCCTGGATTTATGATGAAAATAGCATCCTCCGATCTTAATTCCCAAAACCCAGCTCTATCATCTGACTCCAATCCTAGCGAGAATCCTTACATCCTTCAGAGGAGGCATATTCAGCCCTCCTCTCCCACCTCCAGTTCTCGCACTGAAACAGAAAATGACACGACCCCCGAAACTTCTTCTCCCCTTCCCTCAGCCCTTGCAAACATCCCAGAGGGCATTCCACTAAAAAAACCCAATGCTCCAATCCCCTGCGAACACTTTTTAGAAAATCTCGTGACTCTAGCTCGCTCTTCAGACATTACCGACCAACCTCCTTCATCCCTTTTGACCAAGCCAATCAAGGATAACTATTGGCTGCTTCCTGAGCAAGAGGTACTGAAAGCACACCAACAAATAATTAACCTACCCGAGAAAGCTCAGATGGTCCTTTCTGACATACTTCACTTGGACCCCTTGCAACCATCCCCCAACACATAACCTTATTCGACGAGCTGCTCAGAGCGGGATTTAGATTCCCAGCTAATCAATTTTACATCGACACCTCGCTGTTGTACAAAGTCCCCCTTTTACAATTAACCCCCAACTCTATGAGATATATGGCGGGCTATATTATACTATGTAAATATTACAACACTCAGCCCGACCCCAACTTTTTTCACTTTTGCTTTCAAATAATATATCAAAGCCATTCCTTTTATCTCACTTTTCGTACGGGCAAATCCCGCTTCTTAGTAAATCCTTCTAATAAAGTTCCTGAATGGAGAAAGAGTTTTTTCTTCATTCACAACACTGCAGAATGGCCTTTCATAACCGAGCTATTAGACCATACCCCAAAACAATCCAATCCCCCGAACCCTAAACACCTTCCTATCCTATACAAGAAATACTCCGACCAGCTCGCGGAGTGGAGCAAGCGCCCATTTGACGTGGTGCTGCTCACCAAACGATCCAAAATCTTCAGATATGTGGGCATTGATTCTCGCCCCCTTGAGCCGGACCTCGCATTAACCCGAGTAGAGTTTGGTAGGTCTCTTATGTTACAAATGTCATCCAATACTTGAACAAAAATACTTCATACTAATGTTGCACTCATGTCCACAGATGCCTTTTGCGAAGCTTGCGTTTCTTCGAGCTCGGTGGAGATCGTGACGCAACCCGAGCCACAACCTGAAATCACTTCAGCACCTCCACCCTCAATCCTCAGCGTGGATGAGATTTTAAATGAAGCTTTTGGAACGGAAACGAGCTCAGAAGCCGAGGACGAGCTCGAAAAGAGCCCATCAGCAAAAAAGACTTCAAAGGGTAAACAATCCCTCCGACCGTCTGCCCAGAGACCCAACTCACCTGCTCCAAAGCAAAGGCGACTTCGTAAGACCTATGGTGGCACGACATCCAGCTCGCAGAACTTAGAAAAAGGCATAGCCAATTGCGAGGATGCGTCTGCCATAAGAATACTTCTTCAAGAACGCGCCCAGACCCAGGTATTCTTATCATAACTTCTGACCCTCAAATCACGTAATAACACTAAGTATTAATCTCTCGCTCTATGATTATATTTATTTTAAATAGCTACACACCCTATTCTTCACGGTGTCTGTCCAACTCGCAGCCCGCTCTGAAGACAATGAACTGCAGAAAACCTACAAGGAGCTAACTGCACAAGCTGAACAGCAAACAAAATAGCTCTCTCTGACGCAAGGCGAACTGGACGAATCCCGCAAACGTCTAAGTGCAAGCGAGGAGGAGAACGGCCTCCTAAAAATTCAAGTGGCTAGCCTAAAGGATGAGACAACTCGCATGGCCAACGAACTCCGAGAATAGGTAAAGAAACTTGTTGAGGTCGTGCGAACTAAAGAAGAACAAATCCAGGCAGCTCGCGAACAGGGCACCACTGATGGTCACGAGCGGGGCATAATTGAGGGTCGCCGAACCTTCCTAGTGAGCGAGGTGGGTCAAAAATACATAAATTCGTACTGGGAGGAGTTGATCAAGGCCTTCAGACGGTCAACCTTATACCTCGGCAAGATGACCGTAGGGAGCAGAGAATGGATTCGCAAAGCTATAGGGATAGTCAAAGAACAGCTCGCAGCCATGAACGTCACCTACAACCCGGACGTGAAGGCCATTGTCGATCAGATGACCCCCTTCAGCACCTGGAAAGGCGATATGAAGCACCCCTGAATGCCAGCTGGTGGTTATCATGTCAAGGTCGGGCCATCCTATCTGCCAAACTCTCATCCGAACTAGACGCGCCAGCTGAAGATAGGATCCCCACTGCCGAACCCCCTGCGCCGAGCCAAGCACAAAAAACCCTCTACCTGCAGCTTCTGAAAAAACTGTTTAAGAGACCTGTATAATTACTTTATTATCCCGTAAACACTTCTTTATTTTATTCAATATATGCATAACATAACTTCCAAACACCTGCAAACCTGCCCTTAAAATTCATACAAAACTGCCAACTTTACCCATGACCAATTAATACAGGTCGCTGGAGATCTCATCCAATCACGATTCATCTTAAGAAATCGTGAGATCGTATGAACAATCAAATCACACCTCATAGCAATCCAATCATACAAAACACATTAACTCGCATAAAATAATTATTCAATCAAAACATGTAAGTCGAGCGTTGAGCTCACATAAAACACTTATTCAATCAAAAACATGTAAGTCAAACATCTCAACCACTTAACTATAGAGAACAAAATAACACGCGAAACTTCATTTATTATATTTCTCAAAACACAAACTTCATTCGGGAGAAGTGCCCTCCGGTCAAGAGATAACTTCTCCTGCCACATGAACACACTTTCTCATCACAACCAACTCTTGTGCGGGAGAAGCACACTCCGGTCCAGAGATAGCTTCTCCCGCCACAAAAACCAAATAGCTCGCATAACACACTTTCTCATCACAATCAACTCTTGTGCGGGAGAAGCACACTCCGGTCCAGAGATAGCTTCTCCCGCCACAACAACAAAACAACTCGCATATCACACTTTCTCATCACAATCAACTCTTGTGCGGGAGAAGCACACTCCGGTCCATAGATAGCTTCTCCCACCACAACAACACAACAACTCGCATTTCACACTTTCTCATCACAATCAACTCTTGTGCGGGAGAAGCACACTCCGGTCCAGAGATAGCTTCTCCGCCACAACAACACAACAACTCGCATATCACACTTTCTCATCACAATCAACTCTTGTGCGGGAGAAGCACACTTCGGTCCAGAGACATCTTCTCCCGCTACTACAACACAACAACTCGCATATCACACTTTCTCATCACAATCAACTCTTGTGCGGGAGAAGCACACTCCGGTCCAGAGATAACTTCTCCCGCCACAACAACACAACAACTCGCATATCACACTTTCTCATCATAATCAACTCTTGTGCAGGAGAAGCACACTCCGGTCCAGAGATAGCTTCCCCCGCCACAACACACAACGATCCTCCCTCTACGCATAATACTTCTTCAAGTGACTCATATTCTAGCTCTTAGGCAAGACTTTTCCAGCTGCATCTTCCAGTATATAGGCTCCACCTCGTAACACTTTTATCACTTTGAATGGCCCAATCCAGTTGAAGTGTAGTTTTTCATGGTTTAAAATATTTGAAAGTTCATTTGGCTCGGTGTGATTGGAAATCGTTTCAATTGATGAATCAAAGTGTTTTGAGCTTCGAAAAATAAAGGGAAAATGAAAATAGAGCAATGAAAATAGCTAACTAAGCTAAGGAATTGAAATAACAAGTCGGTCGGATGCCTCGGTCGTATGCCTTAATTGAAAATGCAAGCAATTAATAAAAACAAGCAAAAACAAACATTGTTTCATCGAGTACCACCATGCATGCATAAAGTACAACCATGCATGAAAGCTCAAATATTGCGAATTGACAAAAATTGAAAGCACCAAGGTAAAGAGCAATAAAAGTTGACGTAAAAGTTCAAATCTTTCGGGAAAATATCAAGAAATGAAGAGTAGATCTAAGATTCAATTTAAAACTATGCATGGAAATTTAATTCAAAATAAAGCATAAGAAAAACTCAAAGTCATGATGAACCAAGGCCCGATCTACGATATAGATGTGTCACTCATCTATAATTCATAGCCAAATCACAAGTTTCATCATGGAATCAAGTAGCTAAGGCAAAAAGCATAATTGAAGAACATGCATGAAGATGAAGAACAAAGCTTGAAAGTAAAAGGAAAGCTTACTAAAATTAAATGGAGAATCCCAAACTTGAATTACAAATGAAAGTGCTAATCCAAAGGAGTACTTGGATTCTTCTTGAGCTTACAAACCCAAGGAAATTGCTTGAAAATTAAATCCAAAACCTAAGAGAGAGAAAGTAGATCTAGAGAAAATGAGAGAAAATTCATTCCCAAGCCTCATGCAAGAGTTGGGGAAAGAGTGTGTATTTTTCTGGGGTTAAAAATGGGGTTTAAATAGCTATTAGTAGGGGCAAGATCATAAATTCGCGCTGATTCCCGGTCTTCCAGTCGATCGACTGCTGTCGATCGACAGTAAGCAGTCGATCGACTGCTTCTTGGAGAAGTGTCAATTTTTGGAAATCTCTGGAATTCGGTCGATCCTTGAGCAGTTCAGTCAATTCTTGGAAGGGGCGGTCGATCGACTACCAGTCGATTGGGCAGCAAGCAGTCGATCGACTGCTTCTTGAAAAGGAGAGGAAGTCCCTGGAATCTAGTCGATTTTCAGCATTTCAGTCGATTCTTGGAAGGGCAGTCGATCGACTGCCAGTCGATCAGGCAGTCGATCGGTAGCTTTTCAGTCGATCTCAGCTTCTTCCGGCACGGTTTCTTCGTTTCGGCACGGATTTTGGACTTTAAGGTCTCGACTCGATCTTGGACACCTCCCAATGCGACTCAGAGCAACTCTAACTCCCTTGGCCACCTACAACATAAGAATTTGGATTCAAAAACCTCATGATTTATCATTATAACACACCAATCAATCTCAAACTTAAAAATGATAGAATAATCTAAAACCTTAACAAAATAAGACTCAAACTACTACAAATAACGCTAAACTCTAACTAGAAACACAAGATAAAATGCCACAATTACATGCAAAACACCAGTTCGGCTCCAACTTTCTAGTCATCCGCAAGGCATCAGCTCGCCTCCACACCAGGTCGCCCACCTGAAAACAGCGATGCTTAACTCGTCTATTGAAAGCAGCTTGTATCCTTTGCTTATAACACTCAACCCGAGCTGCCGCTCTATCTCATATTTCATCAATTGTCTCAATCGATCCCCGAGATAATCTTTCATTTTCTTCCACATTGAACGTTGCCAACCGCTGTGAGCCTCCTACTATCTCGACTGGAATAACCGCATCCATCTCATACACCAAACTGAACGGTGACTCCCCCATGGAGGTTCGGGGAGTTGCCCAATAGGCCCACAAAACGGATGCGAGCTCCTCTTCCCAAAGCCCGCCTGTTTTTTCCAACCGCAGATTAAGACCCTGTACAATTATACGGTTAGTGACTTCCACTTGACCATTAGTTTGGGGGTGTGCCACAAAAGCAAACCGCTGCTTCATCCACATCTCCTTGCACCACTTCTGTATCTTTCTTCCATTTAACTGGGTCCCATTATCTGACACCAGTACTCGCGGTACTCCAAACCTGCAAAATATGTTTTTAAAAATAAAATCCATCATATGCTGCTCGCTTATCCCTGTAAATGTTTTGGCCTCCACCCATTTTGTAAATAATCAATCGCCACCACTAGACGCTCCTTGTTCCCCGGGGCTTTTGGAAAACGACCCACAATATCAATTTCCCATTGCGCAAATGGGCACAACGAGCTCATTGTTATCATCTCCTCAGCCGGTATATGAATGACCAGAGCATGCATCTGATACTTCTTACACGTTCTCACAAGCTCGCTAGCCATATTCTTCATTCCTGGCCAAAAGAAACCAGCCCGCAACGTTATGCCCACTAACGATTTTCCCTTTGCATGATCGCCACAATACCCCTCATGTATCTCCTTTAACACTTCCGATCCTCGCTCCTTAGCTAAGCACTTCAGGAAAGGTCCGAAACGCGACCTCTTATATAATTCCTCATGTATCACAAAAAACGAGCTGCTGTTCTAGTCTCCTTCATCGTTAATATTTCTGCGCCCTCCTTTGCTTTGACAAGGACCTCCCATATAGGTGTGCGCCAATCATCTTTTTCTTCGATCTCCATGACTTCTTTTCCCTTTTCCACGCTACTATGGCCCAACTCCATTAATGTGATTTTCCGAGTATCACAAGTACCCAGTGCTCCTGCTATCTGAGCGAGCTGGTCCGCCCTTACGTTCTCAGCTCGCGATAAGTGCTCCAGTTTAAATTCCTCAAAACGCGCTGCCTCTTCCTATAACTTACTCAAATATACTGCCATCCGTTCTTCCTTAGCTTCGAAGGAACCACCGAACTGACAGGTTATCAACTGAGAGTCCGTATATGCCCATCTTGATACCCTGTGACACAGCTTGATACCCTGCAACACAACTTCGTACTCGGCCTCATTATTAGATGCCTTATATCTCTACTTAATTGCAAATTCCAAATTTTCCCCTTCCGGGCTGGTTAACACAATACCTAATCCTGCTCCCGACACCATAGTCGAACCATCAGTATACAGCGTCCATGCTTTCACCTCCTCTCTCGCATTAGCTGGTTGTGCTATCTCCTGCAAAAAATCCGCTAACACCTGCGCCTTGATAGCTACTCTTGGTTCATACATTACATCGTACTCGCTCAACTCCACATCCCACTTTACCAACCTCCCCGATACATTTAGATTGCCCAAAACCTGCTTAAGGGCTAAATTGGTGCGTACCTTCACTCTATGGCTCAAGAAATACGGCCGCCATTTCCTTGTTGTACAAATCAGCGCAAAGCCTCCTTTCTCCAGCTCGGAATACTTCAACTCAGCTCCTCGTAACATCCTGATAATATAATAAATAGGTTTTTGTGTACCCGCCTCTTCTCTGATCAATACCGAACTCACGGCGACCTCTCCTACTGATATGTACAAGATCAAATCTTCTCCGGGCATTGGTTTAGTCAACAGCGGTATCTCAGCCAAGTACTTCTTTAGCTCCTCAAATGCACCCAAAGCTTCTTTTGTCCATTCAAACTTGGATCCCTTTCTTAATGCTCTGAAGAATGGGACGCCTCTCTCTGTCGACCTGGAAATAAAACGACTAAGGCCTGCTATTCGACCTGTAAATACCTGAACATCACGCACTGTGCGAGGGTGTGGCATCTCTACAACATCTCGCACTTTCTCTGGGTTGACCTCGATCCCTATCTCTGTCATCATGTATCCCAGAAACTTTCCAGATCGCACACCGAACGCACACTTCTTGGGATTAAGTTTCATCCCACACTGTTTTAAAATAACAAACGTCTTCCGCAAATCCTCCACATGGGATTCCACTTTTACTCTTGATCAGCATATCATCAACATAGACTTCCATGGTGGACCCCAACAGGTATTTAAACATTAGATACACCAATCTCTGATAGGTTGCTCCTGCATTCTTCAAGCCAAAGGGTATGGACACAAAACAATAGGTTCCCGTAGAAGTGACAAAACTCACTTTGGGTTGATCTTCTTTTGCAAGGGGTATTTGGTCCTTTGGACAAGCTTTATTTAGATCGCGAAAATCTATACACATCCTCCACTTTTGTTCCGGCTTTGGCACCATCACAACATTAGACAAATATTCAGGGAATTGATTCTCCCTTATGTGGCCGACCTTTAACAATTTCTGTACTTCTTCTTTAATTACCTTATCCAGCTCTGGCCCAAAATATCTCCTCTTCTGCTTCACCAACCTCGCCTCCGGATCCGCAGTTAAATGATGTTGCGCGACCTCCGGGGATACCCCTGTTAACTCTCCATCTCCAAACGCAAATATATCCTGAAATTCTCTTAGTAACTTTATCAGCTCTCCCCTCAATACTTCAGGTATTCAAGTCCCCACCCTTTTAGTATACTCTAGGCGATCTTCTTCTAATGAAATTTCCATCAGTTCTTCGTTTGGTTGGACATAGTTCTCCTGTTCGTACATCTTCTTTGCACAGAGTACTCCCTCCTGCTATTCGTCACCCCTCTCGCATTTATTCTCCATCAACCCTCTTCTTACTGCCAGCTGATAGCAGGATCTCGCGACCTGCTATTCTGCGATGACTTCCCATACTTTGTCACCCACTGGTACTTAATGCTCATGTGATAATTCGATGTCACCGCCTGGAAGGCATTGAGGGCGGGTCACCCTAATATAGCATTATAGGCCGACCTCACTCGGATGATTAAAAACTTCAAACTCTTCTCCACTCGTAATTCCTCTTTTCTCAATCCCACAGTCAGCGTCAGCTCACCCTCGGTATTCACCCGTGCTCCATTGAACGTGTATATGGGAGTATTCACAGATCGCACCTTTTTCTCTAATTTCATATGCTCGAGACAACCTGTATATATGATATTTACTGAGCTCCCGTTATCCACAAAGATTCTGCCGACTTCGTATCCTGCGATCTCAGCCTCGATTACTAATGCATCATTATGATCTTCCTGTAGCTCGTGTCAGTCATTAGTACCAAAAGAGATGACCGGCCCTACCATTTGAGATTGTCGGCTCACACTAGTGACCTCCCACGTTCCTAAGCGAGCTAACTTAACATGTTTTTCTGCGCAGCATTGGAATCACCATCTGTCGGTCCGCCAGAGATCATGTTTATCCTTCCCTTGTTCCTTCGTGGGGCATTACGTCCCTGATGTAATTGCCTCACGACCTGGTCTTGGGGTGGATCTCTTGGTGGTGGTGGAGGCAACGGTCTCTCCTGTTCTTTTAGTTCTCTATCTCTATAAATCACTTCCTTGAGATGTCCAGCTTTTATGAGTCTTTCTATCTCCTCCTTGAGGTGCCTACAATTTTCAGTAAAATGTCCATAATTGTTATGAAACCGACAGAAGGAATTGGTCCTGGGGTGTGAAGGAATTGGCGTACGATCCTCCGTCCACCTTATGGCATTGGGTACTGAGCGCTCCATAATATAAAATACTTTAGCCCGCGGATAGGCCAATGGAGTTAAATCTTCATTCTTCCAGTTTCGCACATTCGTCTCTTGCTTCCTACTAACTTCTGCATTTGAGGCCAAGAGCCTACGCACTACCCTCCTAGGCTCTCTCCTTGATTCCCTTCTAAAATCACTTCTCTCTACACTTCCTCCCCGATCCGCAACCTCTCAACCAAAATGTGTTCGAGGCTCTTCCTCAGCTTCCTCTACCTGTATATACTTATGATACCTTGCCAAGACATCTTAATATGTCCGAGCTTCTTTCTTAACCAAGGATTTACGTAAATCCTCCCTCCTTAATCTCTGGTGCAAAGCTCCAGCCTTCATTTCATCAGTGGCAACAAGTACCTCCAGAGTGGCGCTGGTAAACCTGTTAATATACTGCTTTAATGTCACATTGGGTCGCTGCACCATAGTGAAAAGCGACTGTGCCATTTTCGCGCTCTGCCGCACACTGGAAAACTGCTTGAGAAAAGCAGCTCGCAACACCTGATAACTAGTAATTTTTCCTCGCGGCAACTGATAGAACTAGTTTTGCGCGATTCCTCTCAAAGTGGATACAAAGGCTCGACAAGCCACATCACTCGTGTAATTATGCAGCATCCTAGACATCTCAAAAAGCTGCAAATGCTGAATTGGACCCGTCGTTCCCCGATACTGTATATCTAACGCTTTATACCCCTTAGGCACGGCGGCCTGTAACATATCTTCCGAGAAGGGTTGTCCTTCATCTCCGTCAAGTTTCTCTCCTTCCACTCGTTTCTTTAATTTTAACATGGCCTCCTGCAAATCTCTAAAAGCCTTACTCTCTGGTCCCAGCTCATTTCCACTATATCCACTGCGATTCTTACGGGGCTTCTCCTTATATTCACCATCCGTCTCTGAGGTCTGGGTTTCGCTTTTGCTAGCATGTTTATCATATCGGCGACCTCGTTGCTGGCAATGACTTCGTTTCACCTTCACTCCCTTCCCCTTGTGATTGTGAGTTATGGACGCAGTAGAGCTGGATGTGTCCTCGTACTTACTCCGACCACTCTTCCCATGAGAAACCTTCTTGGACGGAGAACTCTTGTTCCGTTTTGCCTTCTCGTTTACCAGCATCTCCTCCCACTCGCTGTTAAGAGCATCCTTATTCTCTTTCTGAGTACCCAGCCCGCTGGCTAGATACCTATGCAACTCCTCCTTTTTTTCCAAGGGCACAAAATCCATAAGCCCCTCTAGGAATTCTTTGTTGATTTGACAAGGCTTATCCTTGGGCAAGTCCTTCTATTCTTTCGTCCCTATATGGGTTACTTTCTGCGCCACCACCTCCGGCGTCCTCAAGCTTTCCAATGGTTTCTTTCCATCTCGACACTTTGGGGAGGGTGGTGGTGCACCATCCAAGCCCTAGAATGTTAGATCCACCTGTGGAGGTGTCCGCCCTCCTTGATTTGCATCTTCTTGTACATATTTTTGCTATCGTTTTTGTATCACGTTGCATGTGTTTCGCTTTCTTTTAGGTGTTTTAGGAGTCGAGTTGGCCGTTTTTCATTATTTCCAGGTTTTTGTATTTTTGTACGATTTATTATTAGTTTTCGTAGTTTTTCACTATTTCATTTTTCTATTGGCCGTAGGACGTCCAAGCGGGGCCCGCGCTCATTTGGGATCGTTGATACTCGACTCGAGAATGAATGGACAAAGCAAGGGAGCGCAACGGACGAGGCTCGATAAATCGGCGGGCGTGAAAAGAACGAGGAATCGAGCCGGGTGCAAATCCAGTCAACCGACTGGAGTTCAGTCGATCGACTGCCCTTCTAGTCGATCGACTGGAACTCCAAAATCGATTAGATTCCAGGGACTTTTGGCATTTTGGACACTGCAGTCGATCGACTGCCGATGAGGTCGAATCGACTGCAGTCGATCGACTGGAACTCCGAGGATCGACTGAATTCCAGGGCTTTTGGCCGTTTTGACAAGAGCAGTCGATCGATAAGAGAGTTGACAAATCGACTGGCAGTCGATCGACTGAAAAGCAGATTTTTCGACACTTTTGGACGTTTTTGCCCCTGCGTGATGTATTAATCAAAGACGTCATTTCACTCAGAAGAACAACTTGCAGCAAGGGTCTTGTTCAGGGTTCTTGCTCCCAAAAACACTTCTCCATATTTTCCATTTTTAATTATGTATTAATTCCTATTAATTAGCTTTAGTTTAGTTAAGCTTTAGATCTTAGTTAATTAGTTATTCAAGCTTTGGTTAGATCTCTTTTGTGAAGAAGCTTTCAAGCTTTCCATTTCAAGCTTTTGTGGATCATACTCTTGGTAAACTCTTTCCATTAATATCGTTTTATTTTCATGTTATTTCTTTTAATCTTATGTTGATGTTTGATCGTAATTTAGTTGTTGTTTTGATCATCAAACCTCTATTCTCATCTTATAGCTTTTGAACTTTTGAACTTATGCTTTTAAGTTGTTAAGTTGTTAGATCAATCTTTAAATTTTTAAAAGTTTCATATAATCTTCCTTGTTAAACCTTTAATTATTGCTAAGTTAATTTTGTTGACTTTTTCAAATAAGCTTGACTTTAATTTTCCCTCCATTTTCCTTAATTTCAAAATTATAAGGTTTTATAAGTTAATTAGTTTAGAATGATCGCTTTTAAATAATCTTTAATTTTCTTTTCATTTTCAATGTTTTTAAATCTTGTATTTCAATATAAATCTTAGTCGTAAAACTCAAAACCGAACAATGACTATTGCTTTCCTAGTTTAGAATAGTTAGTCGCTACCGACGATAAGAACAATTAAGAAACCGACAAGCCGATAACATCCATCCTCGAGAGACACGACTCGGGAAGAACTCGCCGCCCTACAACCAGCTCCGTACTCTTGCGGAGACGGATTCCGAAACTAGCGCGTCGAGAATTCGTCGATCAAAAATTTGACGCCGTTGCCGGGGATGGATAAAAAGCCAATGGCGTTCTTAATTACTCTTATTGTTATTGTAAATAGTAGTTAATTAATTGTTTTACATTCGATACGCGTAATCTTTTGTTGTTGTGTGTATGCAAGGTAGGCGATCGCTCAGACAGGAGTTGACTCCATTCTTGCTGAACCCCGAGAGGTTACGACGAGACGCACGAGCAGCTTTAAGGCGAGACACGTCCGACGTCCCATTGCCTCCCTTATTATCACCAGCGATAGAAAAAAAAAAATATGGCCACTCCGGTCGAAAACCCGACGCCTCCTGCCCCTGCCCACGACAACCAAGGGGTTCCGCACCCGCCATTATCTACCGGCCCCACGCCGGCACCTCAATCCGCGGCTCTTCAAGACCCACAACCCGTCTATGCGACGACGTTCGACCAAGGGGGAAATGGTTTTACGAACCAAGACCCCCAAAGTTTGAATTCTCAATTTCACGGGATGCCCTACCGAATACGGTGTCGAGCTTTCCGCGCCAAGGCATTCATATCGACCAAATAAAGATGAGATATTTCCCGTACACGATGAAGGACAAGGCCGTTGATTGGCTCATGACATTGTCGTCCGACTCCCTTACTAATTGGGATATGGTCACCGAACGATTCATGGAGGAATACTATTCTCAAGAGAAGACGGCCGACTTTCGAGCTAAGATTACCTCGTTCCGACAAGCGAGCGACGAAATTTTCTACGAGGCATGGGAGCGATTCAAAGGATACCTTACTAAATGCCCACACCATCGGTTTACCGGTGACTTCTTGAATCAGTTTTTCTACGAGGCATGGTAAAAAATGCCACCGGCGGGAACTTAGCCGGCCGCTCGACGAGAGAACTATACGACATCTTTGTTAACATGGCCGCCAATGATCATCGCATGAGTGTTTTGGAACGAAAGGAGCACATGAAAGAGGTCTCGACAAAAGACGAGCCCGAGTGGGCCTGTAAGATCGCCGAACTAGAAAGCCAAATAGCCTCTCTCACCAAGCCATACCTGAGCCCAGTAGAGACGTGCACTACGTGCGGAACGCCGGGGCATGGAGCTAGTGCGTGCCCGATTAACTACGAGCAAACGAACAAGTTCGACGAGCAAGCATACGCGATCCAAGGATACCAAGCCAATCGGGGAGGTTTTCCAAGCAACAACGATCCTTACGCCCCAAAATATAACCCCGGTTGGAGAAACCACCCTAGCTTTAGGTGGAGGGAACCAACGAACACTCAAACTCCACCCGGACCCCCGATGACACAACAAGCTCAACAAACGCGCCCCCAAGTTCCATATGCCGCTCAACCACCTTTTCCGCCTCACCAACCGCCTCAACAAGCACCGTTTCCACCTCCCCAAGACAATCCGAGACCGCGACAATCGAACCTCGAATCCATCTTATCCGAGCTAAGAAAACGACTCTTGAGTTTGGAGACACAAATGGGACAAATAGCTACGGATGTCAACGAAATAAAACAAGCACGGGACAAGGATAAGCTACCAAGTCAACCAGCCCAAGCTCAAGCCGTGACCATTCTCCGAAGTGGCAAGGTGGTAGACAACAAGGTCGCCCTACCTGACGACGGACCTTCGACGAGTGTTCAAGAGGATCGTGCTAATCCAGATTCGAAAGAGCCCACAGCCGCTCCTAACTCTCGCACATCACTCTCTAGTGGCGAGGCGAAGGGGTCCCAGGCTGACGGGGGGTTACATAAGTCCGCCACACCGTACCGACCTCCGATTCCATATCCGAGCCGTATCCGACCGACAAAGCAAGATGACCAATTCCTCGAGCTATACAAGATGTTATCAAAGGTCAACATAAACCTTCCTTTGCTCGACATAATCCGAAATATTCCCGCTTACACGAAGTTCTTCAAGGAGCTAACATCGAAGAAACGCCGATTCGAGGAAAATGAGAAGATATGCATATCGAACGCGGCAAGCATTGCCCTTAGCAATTCTCTACCACTCAAAGAAGGTGATCCAGGGAGTTTTTGTATCAAGATTACCCTCGGAAATGGCAAGGAGACATGAGGGATGCTTGACCTCGGCACGGGGATTAACTTGATGCCCTATTCCATTTTTAAGCAATTAGAGTTGGGCGACCTCAAGGAGACGAGAATGTGTTTGCAACTGGCCGACCGATCAGTCCGATACCCGAAGGGCGTGGTCGAGGATGTTTTGGTACAGGTAGGAAGTCTCATCGTGCCTGTGGATTTTGTTATACTGGAGGTCGTGGAGGTGAGCAACGAAGGCCGAGAGCACACTATCTTACTTGGTCGACCCTTCATGGCCACGACGAACACCTTGATCGATGTGAAAAATGGGAAGTTATCTTTCTCGGTTTTAGGAGATACAGTGAACTTCTTGATCCATGACTTGGGAACCATTCCGCCTTCCTCCTTTCATGCCGATTGTGCTATGATCGACCCGATACAAGAAATAGTTGAAGAAGCTGCTCAGGAGATTGTGAACGAGGATGTTGAGGACAACGAGTGGCAAGCTCTTAGATCGGAGGGGGTGGTAGAAATATTTGAGTTATCGAGCGTAGAATCACCCCTTTGGGAAAAACTGGAGCTCAAGACCCTTCCGAGCCATCTCAAATACGTTTACTTGGAAAGCGACGAGACAAAACCGGTGATCATCTATGCCGAGCTTCCTCCGGGAGACGAGGCACGATTGGTGGAAGTACTGAAGAAGAACAAGAAGGCAATAGGGTGGAGCCTTGCTGATATTAAAGGCATAAGACCCTCCACTTGTATGCATAGGATCATCCTCCAAGACGGAGTAAAACCATCGAGGGAAGGCCAACGAAGATTGAACCCTAACATGATGGAGATTGTGAAGGGTGAGATACTGAAACTTGTGGCCGAGGGTTTGATATTCCCGATCGGAGAGAGTGAATGGGTGAGCCCAGTCCACATGGTACCGAAGAAGAGCGGAATAACCGTGATTGAGAACGAACGGGGCGAGCGTGTGACGACCCGTGCGACCACCGGTTGGCGAATGTGTATAGACTTCCGAAAGCTCAATGCCACCACCAAGAAGGACCACTTCCCACTCCCGTTCATCGACCAGATGTTGGACAAGCTCGCGGGGCATCATTCGTATTGTTTTCTCGATGGATTGTCAGGATACTACCAAATCGCTATCTCGCCGGAGGATCAATCAAATACGACGTTCACGTGCCCTTTCGGCACATACGCTTTCCGACGTATGCCTTTCGGCTTGTGCAATGAACCCGCTACCTTTCAACGGTGCATGCTTTCGATCTTCTCCGACATGCTCGACAAGTACATGGAGGTTTTCATGGACGATTTTTCTATTTACGGATCTACCTTCGACGATTGTCTCGATCATTTGTCAAGAGTTTTGGAGAGATGTGTAGAGAACCACCTTACCTTGAGTTGGGAGAAAAGCCACTTCATGGTGAGAAGCGGAATAGTTTTGGGGCATGTGGTGTCGTCTAAAGGAATCGAGGTCGACAAGGCAAAGATCGACGTGATTGAGAAACTTCCCCCACCGATTAACGTGAAGGGAGTGCGAAGCTTCCTCGGTCATGCAGGGTTCTATAGGAGGTTCATTAAGGACTTCTCGAACCTTAGCCGCCCCTTGTGCCATTTGCTTAGCGCCGATGTCCCGTTTGTGTTTAACGACGCCTGTCTAGCAGCGTTCGATTCATTGAAGAAGAGCTTAACTTCTACTCCCGTGGTAATAGCCCCGGATTGGTCCCTCCCATAAATAATATGCGATGCATCGAACGAAGCGGTGGGGGCCGTCCTAGGGCAACGAGCCGACAAACTCCTCCGGGTCGTCTACTACGCAAGCCTTATGCTAAATAATGCTCAAAGGAACTACACAACTACCGAAAAGGAGCTACTTGCCGTGGTTTACTCGCTCGAGAAGTTTTGATCATATATTGTTGGGTCGAAAGTGATTATACATAGCGACCATGCGGCACTTCGTCATCTCTTCAACAAGCCTCAA
>BMAC01000049.1:1145575-1191056 GCA_014905375.1 Phtheirospermum japonicum
CGATTCATGGAGGAATACTATTCTCAAGAGAAGACGGCCGATTTTCGAGCTAAGATTGCCTCGTTCCGACAAGCGAGCGACGAAACTTTCTACGAGGCATGGGAGCGATTCAAAGGATACCTTACTAAATGCCCACACCATCGGTTTACCGACGACTTCTTGAATCAGTTTTTCTATAACGGATTGGCGTTCGCATCAAAGCGCATGGTGAACTATGCCGCCGGCGGGAACTTAGCCGGCTGCTCGATGAGAGAACTATACGACATCTTTGTTAACATGGCCGCCGACGATCCAGCTAGCTCACTTCCCAGAGGAACACCCTCTCTAAAGAAACCATCCAGCTAGCTCACTTCCTAGAGGAACACCCTCTCCAGGAAATGAGGTCGCCTTTCACAAATAATCACATATATCAAATAATATCACGTATGGAAATTTTGGTCCGCATCTATTTGTAATGGTTTTGCAAAGATTTTACAAGTTGAAACATTTAGTAATATAGTGATTCGGCACCTTTTTTTTAATTATAATTCCCATAGTGAGTCGGTACATCTAGCAAGTGAGATGGAGCATTGAATCTTGTATTCCAAAGTAGAGTTTTATGCCTACTTCACACCATAGATGAAACGAATCATTTATTAAAAATTACCTTTTAAATTCTGCTGCAATTTATGCTTAACTTATGAAAGTTCGTAGGTCTATGGTTAATTAAAATAAGTATCAGTAAAATGATATTATTTTTGATATTACAATCAATGAAACGAACATCAAACGGTTTCAGAGTAATAAATAACAGTTTTAGAAAACAGATGTTAAGAACGATGTTAACAACATCGAAATTAACATCACACAAAGTTAAAAACGTGCAGCGGTATAAATATTAAAAGATGAACACAACAATTTAAATTTCGTTCGTAAGCAAACAAGCTTACGAACTGGGTATACAAACCTGAAAATTATATTACTTTCTTTGTTCAAGATCAATACAAAAGATAAAAAGTAATATATGAAAATTAGAGTATCAAACACTATGATACTAAAAATACTTGTCGCCGTGAAGGATGATCTTCTCTGTTCACTATAAAAAATCCCGACTATGCTGACGGCCAAATCCGTGAGTATATGGAATACTGACGGCCTCCTGATGGATATTGACCGTCAGCATTCTCGTGGTCAGGATTGTAGTATCCTGACGATCAAATGTTTCCATCAGTATTATTGATGGTCTTCTTGACGACTAAAGCTGTTAAGAAATGGCCGTCAGTATTCCTGGCGGGTTTGGCAGTCAGGAATATCTGCTGCCATCCTGACGGGTTTAGCCGTCAGCAGTCCTATCGGGTATGTGCCTGTCAGTATTGCTTGCGGGTATTGACCGTCAGAAAGTCCTGAAATATACTGACGGCCTACCCGTCAGTAAGGAAATGAAAATATTATAAAATTCTCTGATATATTAATTAATAATTAAATTAAAAAAATAATAAACAAATAAAATTTTAGATAATCCAAAATAAATTATCCACTAATTAAAAATAAAATCAAATCAAATTATCCAATAATTAAAAATCAAAAAAAATTATCCAAATATTTCAAAATATAAAATAAATCCCGAATTATCCATTCATCTAACTATCACCACAATCGAATGTCGAATCAGGGGGAAGCTGAGTATGAGGCTGACGAGACATGGCCAGGGCAACACCGGCTTCAATCTGCTGACGGAGCGCCTACTGGGAACACTCCTGCTCCTCGCGCATACGCTGAATCTCCAGCGCCTGCTACTGGCGGATCCGCTGAATCTCCTTGTTGGCTTGCTCAAGCTGCTTCTGCTCGGACTGGAGCTGCGTCTGAAGCTGACGAATATCGGTGGTGGAGGTGGAAGAACTACTGCCCTTCTGAGCCTTCCCGAAGCATCCAAGGCTATAGCGTCGACCCTTCTTATTCCCGAAAACCTGCAGATAGACCTCGTTTGGGTCTACCTGAGTGCTGCTATCATCTGACGACGCAGCACGCCTCTGCTACAAAGCCCTCTCATAGTCCTCCCGATATAAAAATTTTCAGCTATTATTACTAAAAAACTTTTAACAGATTTTAAACTAAATAACTCAGACATATATAATATATAAACTTACAGCTATCCTCTGGGCTTTGGGATCCGTAACGGGTTGTTTGTTCTAAGACTCCCAATTCCAGGATTGGGATTCTAAACCTCAATCCTTGTTTGTTCTACGACTCTAATTTCCAACCCACAACCAACCATTTCTTACACCTAATCCCACACTCATCTCTTTTATCACATCATCATTATATTTAAAAAAATTAAATATTTCTAAATACAATATAATAACACTATCATTCACTTTTCAAACATGATTTGACATTAAATACAATATAAAAATACATTATCATCCACTTTCCAGACATGATTTGACATCTAAAGTAAAAAGTAAAGGATTTTTAATTATATAACAAACAAAGATTCTTACTATTTACAAAATTCTAAATACTCAAGATTCTGAATACAAGAATTCTGAATCCCGAGAAACCTAGTCCAAACAACCCCAATGTGCCGTCGGAATCTTGATGATACTTCAGAAGAAGGTCATAGTTATTGGGCAACGTACCCGTCTAAGCAGCGTGTATATATAAAGATACATTTAAAATAATATAATGAATTAATTAAAATATAAAATTATACATGTTAAATAATACAATTAATTACTTAAAATATAAAATTATTATTAACTTACAATTTCGGCGGCTTGTCGATTTGCCGGCATAGACTCGCCTCGGTGCTTCGCTATACCAGTCGAAGTGCCTCCGGGCTCACTCAATATGTTGCGCTTGGCCTTCTCAGACTTCTCTACCTCCTCAGGCCTCTGAAACTCCACCAGCCATCTATTCCAGGTCGTCTCCCCTATGCAGGAAGGTATCATCCCAGCCAGTCGATACGCCTTCCTCCACTCGTATATACGACTCTTATAAAAATCTCGAATCTCATCGTATATACCTCTGTCCCACCACACCAATCACTACAAAATAAAAATAATTAGACAAAATAATTAATCAATTTACTTAACATAAAACAAAATAACCCTAAAATGAGGCCACCACGTCTGACGATAGCTGTCCGGGATGTGCTCGAATTTCCACCCTGCTGTGTGGATACGAAACTCGTGTATAGTCCTCAAATAGGTTGACAAGTCCTTCGATGGAATTCGTAACCTAAAATTAATAAATTTATTTTAATATATTTAAAATAATTAAATTATATATTGAACACATAACAAAATTGATTAAAATGTTACTTACCTATTTCCGAGCATGAATACCTCGATCCCGGTAGTCATGACCTCTGTACCGGGCGTGCTCCCCGCCTCATTAGACGGGGTAGGTGGAATAGTATCATCGAAGTCTAAGTCGGTGGCATCATCCTCATGGGGTCCCGAGGACGATGGGCCGAGAGAAATCCGAAGATTATGAGGACCCCTGCCAAGCATCTAACATACAAGAAAGTTTTATTAATAAATAAAATTAATATATATATATATATATATATATATATATACATACATATATATATATGATTATTTAGATTATCATTAACACTCATAAAATCTTCGAACCTCAACCCTAACTTTCAGACTCATCTTCGTAACTTTCTTCGTCTTCTTCAGTTAATACTAGTTCATCGCTTTCTGACTCTTCTAAATCATCATTGACCGACTCGTTGTTTTCATGATTGAAAGGGTCGTTTAATTGGAAGTCAACATCCTCCAATTGTATTGCAGGAAATGTTTCTACAACATCTTAGAATGACTGTTGTTCAGGCACGCGAGGCTCGATATAATCCACAGTCGATCGATCGAGCTTTAATTTGACAAGTTGCCCACCAATCTCGTTTGTCTCGCTTCAAACTCGGATACGAACTGTAGTGCACTTGAGTCTCTTGGGAGGCGAGTACAAATGGCTCGTATTGATTGAATCTACGTTTATGATTGATATCAATGAGCTTATATTGAGGGTGAGTTTTCATGCCGGCTGGATTTGGGCCAAACCACTCACATTTGAATGGGCAAATGTTCCATTGAATCGAAGAAACTTGGTGGAAATATCATTTCAAGTAGACAGAGTATTAGGGGAATGTCACGCTCTAAATGACTCATATCAGCAATTCCAATGACTCTTGCACTCAGATCTTTGAAAAACAAACTTAGCTCTGTTAGTGCTTTCCACGCTGGATGAGGAAGCAGTTCTCGAAATGCAATTGGGATCAACCGCTACTAGTGCAAAAAATATATTCTAGAATAGTCAATCTAGAACGCCTGAGAAAAAGACGATCTGGAATATAAGCCGGTGGCATTTTCATTATAAAAGCGTTATATACCAGATCGCCTTTTTTAAAGGCGTCATGGTATATCAATATACCAGATCGTCGTTAAAAAAAGCGATCTGGTATATCGATATACCAGATCGTCGTTAAAAAAGGCGATCTAGTATATCAATATACCAGAATGTCGTTAAAAAGGCGATCTGGTAAATCCTATATCTAGAACGTCGTTATAAAAGGGCGATCTGGTATATTTGATATACCAGATCGCCCTTTCTTATGGATGTTGTAGTATATTCGATATACTAGATCGCCCTTTTTTAAATATCTAGAACGTCTTAAAAAGGCGATATGGTATATAGTATTATTTATTTACACTTTACCTACCTTTTCTGGAAACCCTAAAACAGAAATCGATTCTCCTCTCCTCTCCGCTCCGCTCCTTTCCTCTCCCCTGCACCTCTGATTCAACCTCGCCATTTCCAATCCACCGACGACCATCATCTTGTAATCGCCACCACCAACGACAATAACCAACCGATTCAAAGCTATGGCATAACCAAAAGACCTAATTCTCCCCCAATTTAAACCCCCACCATTCCCAACAACCACAATCGTTATCGCAACCTGCAATTAGCAACCGGCGGACCCGACGACTGGGAATCGGAGGCAGCGTGCATGCGTGGTGATGGAATCTGTGAGGCGGCTTGTTGGGGGTTGCTGGGAAGCACGGCCCGCGACTGATTTGACAGCTCAAGGCCAACGGCGGCGGGCCTTCGGGCTGACTGGATTCGACGGCGGCGGGTAAATCGAGGTCGGATCTGGAGCATTTCGCGGTGGTGCACAAGGTGTTTGGAGCCAGCAACGTGTTGAAGCTGCTGCTCCACATCCCGCCGAGCAAGGGACTGGACGCGGTGGTCACGATTTGCTACGAGGCTTAGGCGAGGCTCCGGGACCCAATTTACGGTTGTGTGGCTCACATCTTTGCTCTTCAACAATAGGTATTTAATTAACTATTTATTTATATATAATTCTAGAATCTTTACTTTATTTTACCATAAATTTTGAGATAAACTAGCAAATTTATTTAATTTCTGACTAGAAGCTTAAATCTTTTATTTTTTATTTTCCCTTTTTGATAGAGTTTACAAACAATCACTAAGTGGAATTAGATTTTGAAAAATATGCAGAGCGTCTGGTTCGGGCGAGGAAGGGTCTTTGGTTGGATATATCATATTAACATCATTCAATCAAAATGCTTTTGGTATTCTTTGCTACTCTTTGTTTTTTGGTTTGATTACTTATTTATTTGAAGTTTTCATTATTAATTCTTTTTTTTTTTAGGTGCTGTGAGGGAAGCAATTGAAACATTGAGGGGAAACAATGTAAATGCCTTTATATTGGACCTCCGTGATAATAGGTGAGACATGCTTTGAACATTCTCGATTATAAAATTTTCAAGATTGATTTCCGAGTAGCAAAGTTTGTTGCAGTGGTGGGCTTTTCCCTGAAGGAGTTGAAATTGCTAAAATTTGGTGAGTTGCAGGCTGACAGATTTACTATCAAACTGTGTTGGTGTTGATTTAAAAAAAATGGATAATTGCAAAATACCCTTAATGTTTATCCTAATTTCGATAATTCAATCATCTTTCAAAATTATAAACACCCGCTTAATAGAGAAACAAATATAGATGTGGTGTTTGTAATTTTGAAAGACCAACATTTTCTGTAATTAGGCTAAACCTCAGGGGTAATTAACCCTAAAACTTTATCTTAGCATAAATTACAAAAACTACCCCTGAGGTTGCCTAATTACAAAATAAATAAATAAAAATCCATTTATCTTTCAAAATTACAAATACCTCCTTGACATTTGTTTGTCTTACAAATTGCACCTTCAAGAGGAGGTATTTGTAATTTTCATATATGAGTGTATCTTCTCTGTAAAGACTAAACCTTGGGAATAGTTTTTATAATTATCCATGTCACTTTATGTTATCTCTTTTGTCCATATCCATATTTTTTTGTTCTAATAAAACACAAAATATTATTGTGGTCCAGTTTCATTTCCGAAAGACGAAGAAAGTTTATGTGGCTGCCTTCAGGACCATACATCTGCTTGCTATCTCAACAGGGTCGAATTATTCTCCAGATGATTTTTGAAAAGCAGTTAATTTCTGAGGATATTCTATATTCTTATTTGACATTTTCTTTTTCTTTTTCTTTTGGCCACTATTTTCTCAGGCTTCCAGCTTTGGGTGATTCTGGTGTGGCTTTCTGGCCTCCATTGGTGATAGTTTAAGTTACTTGAGTAAAATGCCCCATTTCTTCTAACCAGTTGCATTTATATCATATTAGTTACAACCTATTGCGAAAGAAGTTTCTGCAACTTCTCTGCTATATTTATACTACTACTAAAAGTTTGAACAGATCGATAGGTTCTTTTTAATACTTTTAGTTTGACATAACAATCCTTTCGACATAGTTAGTGTTGAATTTTGCGTGTCTCACGTGTTAAACCAAAGAAATTCATTTTACAATTCTTAGTTATTTGATGCTTAATTGATGTCATCGGGAGATCAAATTTTTATTTTTATTTTTTCATTTTTGTTTCAGATTTGTGAGCAGCTTAACTGGGTCTTCCAAGCTCGAAATCTTATTTCTAATAAAAAAAAAAATACTCGGTGAGTACTGATTTATGCCCTTTTTTCATGTTAATTTCTCTAATTGTGATCTTATTTTTGCCTGTCTTACCAGATTTTGATTTTAATAAGACATCGCATCGGGTTCAATTTGAATAATAATTCTGGTAATGTATTGTTAGACTACTTTTATATTCAGATTTATGTATCATGTTTGTTTGTTTAGTTTGTAATAGTGTTTCTGTGATAATGGATTATATTGTTTGTTTAGATCTCAAGGTTGAACTTCATTTGGTTGTGTTTGTGCTATGAAATTCTTAATGTTAATCCTACTTCTCTTTCAAATCTCTAGGGTTGAGTAGCATCCATTGAAATCTCTTTTTTAGCACATGTATCTCTTGGGTTTTAGATTCCTTTTTTGATGCAACACCGTAAAGCTATCACTTATGCTCCTCTGTGTATGATATTCTGTGCATCATTCATTTTGATGTCTTCACTTTGTTCAAGTGTATATATTAACAGGCATTATGTTATCATCTACAGATTATATGATTCATTTTTCTTACAGAAATCCATTCTAAGTGATGTTTCACATTCAATCTGTAGAAATCTCGTATTTTCTTGACGTTCTTTCAGCTCATATAGCTCTTGTAACTATTATCAGTCATACACTCATACTCATGTTCATATTGTCATTCTTTTTCCTTTTGTGGTGTCCTGCATCTTTATATGGTATGTATCTAATTATCTATGACTATTTAAGCAGATACGATCCTATTAAGAAGTACCCTACTGGTATTTAAAGCATATTTTCTTGTTATTATTAGAGATGAAAATGGCCGTGTGTTTGAAATTATATGTTTATATGTTTAAACATTTTGAATGTAGCAAGTTGTGTTAAACCAAAGAAGCTGGATGGGATGTATGAGTGCATTCTGTGTGCCTGCTGTAGCACATCCTGCCCCAGTTACTGGTGGAACCCGGAGTTTTATTTTGGCCCCGCTGCGCTTTTGCATGCCAATAGGTAATTCTGTTTGTTTTTTTAAAATTTTATTTTACCCTAATACTTTTGTGAATTTTGTGTATTATTGTAGGATTTCAACATTTCTTGCTATTCTTGATTTGTCTGAATACCTCTAGTGTTAGGAATTAGTGAAAGGAAAAAAAAACAAAAAAGAAGAGTTAGGTCTTAGATGAAGATTGTGAATCAGAGATGGACCATCACACAGCTTTTGGTGAAATGCGTGCTCTGGTCAGTGGTTAATCAAAGAACAGTGATGGACATATGATCTCAATATGATTCGTTAGTTGTTTAGACCCGTTTGGTTGTCAATGCAGATGTATTGAAATGTTTACTCCTAAAGTAAAGCCTTTATAAATTAATAGCCTTGGACTGCTAAAACTTTTTAATTAGGCGAGATTATCGAGATACTAACTTAACATGTAGCTCCCAAGCCGCGACCAGCAAAAGATATTACTTTTTAAGCTAGATTATTAATTAATTGGGTATTAAATTATAAAGGTTTTACTGTATAATATTGGACGTTGCCGATTCTGTTGTTCTTTGCCTCCAGATTGGTTATGTCGACTATGTTCTAAATCTGAGCTGAATGCAGAAATTAGAGTCTAGAGAAGAATAGTTTGCCATTATCTTGGGCTAAGGTCGTGATATGTTTTTTTCTCCCTATTTATTCTGAACCTTAAACAACTGCACCGTTTGTTACTCGGGTGAGTGCTTGCCAAAAAATGGCCTATAGTGTTATGAATGTTGTGTCGATTACAAAAGAAATCCTTAGGTTAAGTCTAAAAAATGATTTCTTTAAAAATTATGAATGTCCCCTTGGCGTTTGTAATTTTTGAGTACGAGTTTTTTTTCCCATTTCTAATTATAGACTGATCCTCGAGGATAGTTTTTGTGATTAACCGTGGAATTTTATGACTATTTTATGTTATGGCGCAACATGAACTATTGGGATTATGTGTTACCAGTCATTGCAATGATTGTGGACTGATATGAAAGGTTGTATTAGGCGCCTGAGTGGCACATCTTCTTTTGTATTAGAATGATAAGTTATATCCCCCTTCTTACCGCTTTAAATGATTTAATAGTTAAAGATAACCTGGATATGCCTGGAAAGTTTGCTTATTTATTTATACCTTTAGGATGTAGTGTTAAATTCATCAAGTGTGTACGATTATGGGCACTTGATTTATCCTTGTGCATCTCTTGGATATTTTTTAACATGAAAATCTCTAGCATGTGCTTGCCTGCTATTATGAAAATGCACTTGTGTATTTGTTGTGGTCTTAAAAATGGTTGTACCAGTCATAGTTATTGTTTTAAGCTTTATTGGGACTTTACGAAAAGATTCCTGGTTTATGCGAGCTAAGAAAGTAAATTATCTAAATTGGACTTAAGAATTAAGATTCAAATGAAATTCCTAAATATGGCAATCCATTTTATGAGGAAAAATATAGAGCTGCTTAAGGGAAGTTCAATCACCACATGTTGCAGAATGTGCTCTCCCTCTTCGTGAATTGATATTTTCTAAGTCTGATTACTAAAATAGAAAGTTGGTTCTTCTTGGCAGCTCTCGGAAGACAAGGGAAGCAATTCTAGCAGCCACGACGCAGAGAGAAAGAATGTCTTGGAGGTAAAATTGAAAATATTAATTCTTGGTTTTTAGATTTTATTTGAAATTGTTTAATTAAAATTTGGAGCTAATCGGGATTTATTTGGTTATAAAGATTACAAAGATCACAAGTGAAGAGTGGAAGAACATGATAGAGAAACAAAAAGAACCTTATGATAAGGTCATATTTTTATCCTTGTATTTTATTTATTAAGAAGAGGAAGAGATTATGAAGATTCAGAAACAAGAAGCTATGCGGCTTCTTAAAAAGAAAGAAAAAACTGAAACCCTGATCAAGGTGTTTTTTGGCTAAATTTCATCTTTTTTTTTTATTCTAAAAATTTAAATGGTGTTTGTGTTTAATTTGTCGTTTCAAATGCAGAAAATAAAGAGGACCGTCAAAAGCAGAAGAAAGAGAAGGGAGAAAAGATTGTTGACCCGAACAAACCGAAGAAGCCAACTTCTTCATATATTCTTTTCAGATTTGTGTTATATTCCTGGTTATTATCTTACTTAGAAATTGTCAATTAATTGTAAACAAGTTTTTATTTTAATTTGTGCAGCAAAGAGGCGAAGTCGAAGTTTGGGTATTTGGAGACGAAAATGAGATACGTGAAATTTGGGTGAGAGAATACACAGTATATTCCGATGACGTTGGGTGCGTTTCTAGATGAGAGAGGTATACGCCATCCGAATGTCAATGTGAGTCAACGGGCGAGTTATCTTTTCATGAGGGTTGTATATTTGGTTACTATCACTTTTTTTGGTTATTTGCAACACTAATGAAGATGTTTAAATTCTAAATCCCAATTATTTTAATACATTACCTTATCTCAAGTTCAAAATGATTTGATTTGAGTTTAGTGTGTAATGCTTTCATTTACTTATTATTTTCCTGTTCTAATACATTGATTCTTGATTTTGTTAGTTTGGTTGAGTTGCTAACTATTTGTGGCAGTGGCATTTTTGTAATATACATTTTTTTTATTTTACTTTGCAGATTCACAGAGACGCCGTTCAAGAGGAGTTTAGAATCTCCTTCAGCTTGGAATCCCCCTTGGTTTCTTAGAGGTTATTGCTTGATCACAATATAGGTTGTGCAATATATTTTAGAGTGTAAGAAACAAACTATTTGTGGATAACTTGAATGGTAGCAAAATAGGTACTCATCGTCTTTTGGTGATTTCTATTTTAATACTTGTTGATCGTGTATTTGGCGACTTGTGTTGTTTGTATTGACATCTTTTGGTGATTGTGTATTATTGTGATTAATGTATGATTTTTTGATTGTTATTTGGATTATATAAATAACAGGTATTTTGTGAAAAAATTGTGATTTAAATAGGTATTTAAAATTATGATTTATGAGGTATGAACAGATCTAAAAAAAATTCTGGAATTCCAAAGCTATCAAATCTAGAACGTCTTTCTTAAAGGCGTTCTAGAAAATGTATATTCTACAACGTCTTTTTCAAAAAGACATTCTGGAAAATATATATTCTAGAACGTCTCTTTCGTAAAGACGTTCTAGAAAGTTTATTTTCTAAAACGTCTTTCTCAAAGGCGTTCTAGAAAATGTATATTCTAGAACGTCTTTTTTCAAAAAGGCGTTCTGGAAAATGTATATTCTAGAACGTCTCTTTCGAAAAGGCGTTATGGAAAATGTATATTCTAAATCGCTTTCAATATTGACGTTCTGGAAAATATATATTTTAGAACGTCTTTTCTAAATGACGTTCTTGAAAATGTTTATTCTAGAACGTCCTGTTCTAAATGACGTTCTAGAATATACATTTTCTAGAACGTCAGTATGGAAAGCGATCTAGAATATACATTTTCTAGAACGTCTTTATTGTAACCGATCTGGAATGTTATTTTATGGACATATTAACCAGGTAAAACTGTTTTCTAGAACGGGTAAATTGTTTTTCTAGAACGTCTCAAATAACCGTTCTAGAATATCGGATATTCTAGAACGCCTCAGAAAGCTGATCTGGAAAATCTGATATTCTAGAACAGCTCTAGTCAGAATGCATGGGCAGGGCGATCTAGAATAACTGAAACAGGGCGTTCTAGAAAACTGTTTCTGCACTAGTGCGCTGCATAAACACGTGACAGTCATGGGTTTTCATCCCGTACAATCTCAACCCTTTCATATCAACACAGCGACCTAGATTTGATGCGTACCCATCTGGAAATTCGAGAGCCTTTATCCATTCACACAATGTAACTTTCGACGGCTTATCAAGCGTGTATGACGCTTTGGGATACTTTCCTGATGCGTTTGCATGAGGTTCGGGAAGGTCACAGTATTTTGCTAACTCATGTCTTGATTTCGAAGTGTCTTTTGTCTTCCCTTTGACATTCATCACCGTGTTAAACACATTATCAAAAACATTTTTCTCAATGTGCATAACGTCTAAATTATGACGAATCAAGTTAGTTCTACAGTAAGGCAAATCCCAAAAAATACTTCTTTTTCTCCAACCACTATTCTTCTGTATTAGTACGTCAACACGTTCTGCATTTTCATCGGTTACCTTCAGAAGTCCTAGCTTTTCAATTTCGGCCAAAAACTCTATTCCAGAACAGACTTGTGGCGGCAAAGCTTCAGCCTTTCTATTTTTCCTAAATTTTTTTATCTTTTCGAAGTCAATGATTACATTCTAGAAATTTACGATGGTTATCAAATTATAATTATTTTATGCTCTTTTTTAGGGTAAAAGCGTCCGAACGCTCCATGCAATATGGATAAGCCATTCGACCGGTCGTACTCCAACCGGACAACATCGAGTATGCAGGAAAGTCGCTAATGGTCCACATAAGGTCCGCTCGCAACTGAAAGTTCTGTTTTTTAGATACATCGTACGAGAGATCACTGTCGGACCACAACTGCTTCAGCTCCTCAATCAACGGCTGTAGAAAAATATCTAACTTATCTTTAGGGTTCTGTGGGCCCAGGACAAGAACGCTGAGAAACATGTACTGATCTTTCATACACATCCAGGGAGGCAAATTGTATGGTGTGACAATCACCGGACATGACGAGTATTGTTTTCCAAACTTCCAAAAGGTTGGAATCCGTCTGTATCTAGACCCAATCTTACGTTTCGAGTTTCAGCGGCGAACTCCGGATGAGTTTGATCGAAGTACCTCCAATCCTCAGAATCTGACAAGTAACGCATGACACCATCCTCATATGTTCTGCATGCCACCGCATATCTTTTGTCATTTTTTTAGATGAGTACAACCTCTGCAGGTGGGCCGTTAGAGGAAAGTAAAACATCCTCTTGTACGGAACTAAGTTGGACTTGCGCCGTTTAGCTTGTGCCTTCTTCACGGGTTTGAACCGTGGATGATCACAAAACTTGCATTTATCCAGATTCAAATCATCCTTCCAATAAATCATGCAGTTCTTCACGCAACAATCTTTCTTCTCTATCGGTAACCCCATACCTCTCAACAACTTCTTACTTTCATAGAAATTATCTGCAACATTGTTGTCTTCTGGCATGATCTCTTTGATTAAATCAATAAATTGATCATAACATTTCTGAGAAATGCCATTCTTCGATTTCAAATTCATAAGACAGGCAACTAAAGACAACCGATTGCGTTTCTCGCAACCAGGATATAGAGGTTTTTTTGCAGCTTTAAGAATATCAAAAAATTTCTTCACCTCGGGATTAGGTTATTCATCCAACTCAATATCATTTATATCAAAATTGGGACTGGCAACATCTTGCACCATATTGACGTATGCATTTGATGATGATCCCCCGACTTCAATATCAGCAGGCGATGAGACGAGATCTGTTTCCCCGTGATGAGTCCAAATGTAGTAATCATCAATGAACCCTTTGGTACCGAGGTGACATTTTATCTCATCGATAGACCTATAACTAGATTTTCTACACTTAGTTCGTGGGCAAGGGCATTTTAGTTTAACACCGTCCCCCTCTACAGAATCATGCGTGGGAGCAAATTGTACAAAACTATCAACACCGGCCACGAACGCCAGATTTAGAAATCTGGCAATATTCCTTTTGTACATCCAACTACGATCAGCAGCCATCCTAAGATTTTTTAGTGTTATTCGTGATTCTAGAATCAAAGGCTGAAAAAGAACGTGGCAAAATTTTGGCAGCATTACGCGAAGTATGAGTAATTCGAGTTATAATTAGTAAGGCTTCTATCCCATTCAATAACGTGACATTTAGTAGTATGTATTATCTTAAAATAAGCATTTTCTTTAGATTCAAAATTTTGACACCATTTCCCCTTAGTTCTCGTAGTACACGTATATTTCAGTGCACCCGAGAACAATTAGACAGATGCAGAAATCAAAATTTCAAAACTAAAAAAAAAAAAAACATACACATAAGATAACCATACTACAAGTCACATTCTCAAACTGTCCAAAAATGGGACAATTCAAAATTTAGTATCAAACTCTATATTTGATACTAAATCTAAAACGAGTCTAAGAAATATTGGAATAATTCAAAACTTAGTTTCAAAATTTTCTATTTGATATTAATTCCCAAACAAGTGATCTATATATAATTGATTCCCTACAACAATATAAATCGCATCACATCGCCAAGGTTTCAAGTAAGCAATTACCACTGTCACTTTTTTAAAAATATTTTGAAAATTTAAATAAAACCACGTGACACTCTATCACGTTTAAAAAAAAAATTGAAAACCTGCTATTGGAGGGACAACACCTCTCGGTCGGCGTCGTAACCCACATCAACATCCGATGGTATATAACTAACAACACCAATGACAATAATATATATAAATAAAATTAAACCCCGTGCGATCACCACGGCCTCCCATGCATGTAAAATATATAATTTTTTTTTAAAATCCCGACCGATCACCACGGCCTCCCATGCATGAACAATATATATATAATATAATGGGTGCATACATATATCACAATATAATTTGCCCCTAAAGTTTCTAATTAATCCATACTTAAATCCTAATTAGGTAATTAATTTCTAATTAACTCATAATTATATAATTAACCCTTAAATGCGTGTAATTACATATTAACCCCTAATGTAATTATAATTATATAATTAACCACTAATTTATTTTAATTACACAACAAACCCGGATTTCAAACCCTAATCCCTAAATAAACACTAAACCATAACCTTGAACCCTAATTATTTACTAATTATATAATAAGTCAACAACAAATACACAAAAAATATACAAAAATATAAATAAAATTGAAAAACTAACAAAAATGAAACTGGACTTACCTCTTGAATCTGGTGGCGCTCGGTGGCAGGCAGTGGTGGAGGTTTGGCTGAGGTTGGAGACTGGAGGTGGCGGGTGGTGGAGGCTTGAGCAGACACTGGTGGTGGTGGTGGGTGCGGCAGTTGTAGGTCGGCTGTGATTGGAGCAGTGGACGGTGGCTGTGGCGGCTGGGATTTCTTGGCGGCGACGGCGGCGGCGGCGGCACCTTCTACTCCCTTCGGGAGGCGATGGGTCGGCAACGGGACGGCGATGGTAGCTGCGAGACGGTGGCGATGGGTCAACAACGGGGGGTAGGGGGTTGTGCCAGGAGACGGACGATGATTTTTTTTTGTTTTGACAGAATGATGCGGGGAAGAAGGCCCCCCGATTTTTTAGGGTTAGAATCCTGACGGGCAAGGCTGTCAGGATTAGCAGTACTTGTACGCTGACGGGAAAGGCCGTCAGCGTATATATTTAAAATTAAAAATTATATCCTGATGGGCTAGCTCGTCAGGATAATTAAGCGGGATAAATTCCCGCTCTTTTCCTAAGGGGCTACTGACGGGTATATTTGCTGACGGCTTAGACTGTTAGTAAAACCGCCAGCAAGCTTTTCCGACAATATATCCACCAGTAATGCTGACGGCCTTTTGCCCATCAGCATACCCATCAGTATAGCCGGTTGTTTTGTAGTGGTTGGTACGCAACTTCGAAGACCTTCTTGAACTTGGACAATGGCTTCAAGTATGTAACTCGCTTGTGTTCTTCCTTGATGATTTAGTCGTCCTTGCTTCGTAAAATCCGTGCGTAAGTTGTGTCTTCTCTTTTGTCTCCCCCTTGTCTTAAATAGAGAGTCGTATACTTGGTAAACAATTAAAACAAGTCCTAAGCATAATACAGGAAACTAAATAAAGTCCTAGACACAATCTAGGAAACAAAATCTAGAGTCCTAATTTATTTTGTGCCCAAGAAAGGCAAATAACTAAAAAAGAAAGAATTTCCAAGAATAAAATTTTCAACAGTCTCCCCCTTTTGCCTTTCTGGAAAATACCTACAACGCAATAAATTCAAAAACTAACAATTCAAACTTAAACTCCCCCCAAGTTAAACAACTCCCCCTAAACAAACAAACACTGTTTAATTAAACAAACCAACATCAAAATAAACATTAAAACAAACATTGTTTTTTAGCCACTAATCAAAACAGAAAATAAGGCAAAGGAATAGGAACTCATTGACTGCGAACCCTCATCGACCGACGAGGAGACGTCGATGTTCCTTTACCCTAAACCTTCCTCCTCCTCAGAAGCTTCTTCATTTTGTTCAACTCCTTGTTCCTAGACTGGATCTTCTTTCTTCTCTTATCCTTGGCTAAGCTTGCCAACACCTCAGTAGCTTCACCATCAGCGTCGTCATCTCCATCTCCACCATCTCCCCCTTTTTGTTCAGAATGCAAAAGGGCCTCCATCAATCCCGAAGCGCTTGCAGCTGGGCAATTTGATTATCGATCAAAGCTAAATGTGCCCGAACAACTGGAGGGGAAAACTGCAGCATGTTGGAACCGGTGTTAGGAACACCAGAACCGTCACCAGAAATCTCGGCAGTTCGAGGAGGCGCATGCCAAGAAAGATCAATGACACGTGCCCCAGTCAAGTGTTGACTACGCAAAGAGAACCAATCGTCCTCTCCAGTGAGCACGTCATCGCCGGCAGGCCTGAAACTATGATTATCCAACAGGCTGTAGATAAGAGACTGAAAACATAAAGAGGAGGCAGCCTTGGTCATCGCAAACCTAGTGATGGCCTCAAAGACATGCTGGCCAAGGTTGAATTTGATGCCGCGACCAAGTTTGTATAAAAACACTGCCTGAGGACGAGTGACCACCGTCGCATTCTTGGTAGGGACCCAGTTGAAAACCCCCACCTTATGCAAAATAGAATAGAATAGAGAGAGGAAAGACGAGCGCGTGCAGGGTAATTGCTCTCGCCATTTCTTCATTAGCCCACCAGACAAGAATTCGATGACCTCATCCATGTCATCCAAAGTCGAGTCACCACAATACGAATCAGTTCCATGTAGCTCATTTATCAAGTCAGGAGTGATATAATAGACCTTCCCACGCACAAATACTTTCCCATAATTCACATATTTGAGATTGACAATCAAGGGCAACATGTTCGCATAAAACTCTAGAATAACATCTCAAACAAACGGCTTGGCAGTAGTGACAGTCGAACACATACCTCGGTGCTTAAAGTAAGCAACCAGATTCTGCTTCTCAAAGACGTCAACCGGGATTCGGCGCTCAGCAATCATGCCCCAGTTTTGGTATTCAGAGAATAACTCCTTCGCATTGGTTCAAGAATCTCGCGGATATCGGTTCCATGTCTTCAATATCATCGGCTTGAGATGGAGCTTTATCAGAGTAGGCAGAGTGGTCGGAGGAAGCCAAAGTGGTCGTTGCACTGGCAGATGGAATGGAGTCATCATCAGAGTTGGGGGAAGGGATTGGTTCTTCAATGGGCGATGTTGGTTTTGGTGACACATCATAGAACCAACATCCTCCGTCGGAGCAGCTACTGGCGATGTTATTATTGGCGTTGCAACATCAGACCCAATATCAGTCTTCTTGGAACTTCTTGACTTCTTCTTCGCGGTCTTCATGGCAGCTATATGGTCACCAAGAGGAATTGCATCTTCAGAATAGGAAGAGCAACTAAACTCAAAATCCGGTTCATCTTCAGGCGGAGCTATATTAGATGGATCTAAGGGGAGGTCAGCAACCAAAGTGTGTGGAGATCTAGAAACTTCTCTAGTTGAAAAGTCCAAAACCTCGTAAGGAGGACTCGAGTAGCTCGTGGTAGTAGACGAAGGCGAAACTTTAACTGATGCCGGGGGATTCTTCTTGTCAGTCAACTTGACTATCTGCTTTCGACGAGAAGTCACCGTCTTTGATAGTCGTGGAGTAGATGAGGACGCTGGTGCGACAAAAAGTTTGGGGGGCACAAAATCTTCATCATGACTGTGATGTCATCTGCCAAATCTATGTGCTCAAGTGGCAGACGACAACGCGGGCCTACTTGGCTCTTTGGAATAGCCACCAGAACTACACCCGGGGGTATGTTGCGCAACCTCCGCGATCTCTTCGGGGTCGGATTTCCAACCCATCCAAAATTGGCAGCGATGAACGGCAAATTAGGCGGATTGTCAATGTTGATCTCATTCCCTTGATGTCCTGGAACACCTTTACCTCAGGAACGACATCGAAAGGTGCCGGAACAGGAACCAAATCCTGAACATCGAGCGGCGACGGAGTGGCAGCAGATGTTGCAATTGATGACAAATTCTGAGGGATACCACCACCGATTTGTTTGCGATTGTCTAGTCCGCCAGATTTTGGGAAATTTACAGGAATCTGTTCCCTGGGACGGAGCCTGCCCGCCGATACCTCAGGAACATTTGACGAAGAGGATGGGTTCGACATCCTGTAATTTCGAAGAAAGCACAAAAACAACACCCGAATCGAGAGAGACAGTGAAGGATTTGAGAGTTTGAGAGTTTAATTTTGTAGAAGGATTATGGAGAAGTGGGGCAAACGGTAGGAAATCTGGGTTCTTATACAGACCAAAAAGTGACAGTTGTCAGGAGAGAGAAAGTTAAAGTAAAAACCCTTATTTACACAATATCTGATTTTATACCCATAAATATTTTCTTTCCTGAACAAAACAACCCTCCACTCCTCCTAAAAGTAGGACACTATTTTAATCCATTAAACCATTATCTCAATATTTGTGGAAATAAAAAAACACACGTCCCTAACTATTAAAATCGAGATAGAGCTGAATTTTAAAACCATCACCATAGTTGAATGAATATTTTGAAAAGTAGTTTTTCACTCACCAAATTAATCCCTTTATTACCTTTCCAACTGTCCGATTATAACGCCACTGAAGCATTTGGTTAGTAAGACTCAAAACAAGATTAAGAGAATTTTGAAAAGACACAAGCACAAGCAACCGAACACACAGCAAAAAGGCATCTTCTCAAAGTATGAATGTCCTAATTGATGCCTAAAAATCATGACCTAAAAAGATTAAAAATACAATTTATGGTTTTAGTGACTTGATCAGTGTTGCTTTTCAAGACCGATGACATTATAACCAACATTGCTTTAGGTGAAGTCAATGAAAATAGACCCCTTAACCCAAGTTAATAACTACGTTAAAATCACTCAATGAGGTGAAATTTAAGGATAGGATCCTTCTTAATCCATATTTTCTTCATCTTTTTGTAGATTTGAAGAGAAATAGCTTATCTTCAGCAATTGCTGTTAACACCTCTTGTTTTTGGACCTGGGAGAAAACCAGTTTCTGCGGGAAAGTTCCACAATCACCTAATTGAAGAGATTAGTATTTTTGCCACCAGTTTTATTACAACACATGACCTTTTTGAACATTATCCAGACCCAATGCATTCATATTATGTATGAGAAAGAAAATAAAAAATACATGCATAAATACCGATGTTGTGACCGATGACAGTTTTGGTGTCATAACATCAAAATTAACACGGACTTAGACAATGCACATTACAAGATCTCTTCTCAAACGAGAAAAGGTCTCTAAATCTAATGCCTTTGTGAAGATGTCAGTAAGCTGATTTTCTGTTCCTATATGCTCAAGACTAACTATCTTTCTCTCAACCAAGTCATGAATAAAGTAGTACCTTATATCAACGTGTTTGATTCGTGAGTGCTGGACTGGATTTTTTGAGATATCAATGGCACTGGAATTATCATAGAGCACAGTCAATATTCTACTATGTAGACCGTAGTCCTCTATCATTTGGTTCATCTAACAACTGTGTACAAGCACGTCCAGCTGCAATATACACGTCTTCAACTGTAGAAAGAGAAATGCGATTTTGTTTTTTTCTATACCATGGGATAAGATTATTACCCAAGAAAAAACAACCCCTGTAGTACTCTTTCTATCCACAACTTCTCTAGCCTAGTCTGAGTCAGTATAACCTACGAGTTTAGTACCAGTTTCTTTAAAATACCAAACACCTAATTTAGTTGTACCAGCTATATATCTGATGACTCGTTTAACAGCTTTTAAGTGTGACTCTTTAGGATTTGACTGATATCGAGCACATATACACACACTATACATGATATCAGACCTACTCGCTGTTAAGTACAAAAGACTCCCTATCATGCTCCTATACATGGTGTTATAAACACCACTACCAACATCATCTGTAGATAGTTTCATGGTTTTGCCTAACGGTGTTTTCTTATGTGTACATTCTCTAGTCCAAACTTTTTAACCAAGTTCTTAGCATAGTTTTTCTGAGAGAGAAAAAGTAAGAGAGATTACCTTCCATGCTCATCTCGAATGTATCAGACATTCGCGTGATAAACTCACTCATCATTTGCTCGTTAGTAGATCAAAAAATTATATCATCTACATAAATTTGGACAATCAAGATGTGTTTATTTAATCTAAGTAGAAATAAGGTTTTTTCAACTTATCCTCGTCTAAAATTTAAAAACAACAACTGTTGAGTCAACCTCTCATACCAAGCTCTCGGAGCTTGTTTTAAACCATATAAAGCCTTTTTCAATTTTAAAACAAAATCTGGTTTGAGAGGATCAACAAACACTTTGGGTTGCTCAACAAACACTTCTTCACTTAAGACTCCATTTAGAAAAGCACTCTTTATGTTCATTTGATGTAGAGATATTTTCATATGACAAGCAACAACAAGCAAAAGTCTTACAGATTCAATGCGAGCAACAGGAGCAAAAGTATCATCAAAATCGATACCCTAAATTTGAGTGTACCCTTGTGAAGCCAGTCGAGTCTTATTCCTCACAATATTGCCTACCTCATCCATTTTTCTTTTGAAGATCCACTTCGTTCCTGTTACATGTGAATTTTCTGGACGAGGAACTATATCCCAAACATCGTTCTCGGCAAATTGATCCAACTCCTCTTGCATCGTCTTTATCCAGGATTCTTTCTTAAGAGCATCTTCCACACGTTTGGGCTCTGTTTTGGAAAGATACAAAGGATCTCGAACTTTAGAACAGTTAGTAGATAAACAAACATACTTAACCATTTCTTTGAAGTTTATATGACGCTTCCTTGTACTTCTTTCATCGAGATCTCCGATTATATGGCCTGTAGGATGATTCTTATGGATCCTTGAGGGTATATCCCTATGATGTAAGTCAATAAGTTCAGCTGGATCTTCCTCATCTCATTCTAAATCAGGTTCTGGAGCAGTCTGGGTCGATGTTACTTCTGGTGATATGTCATCGGAACCATCACCACCTGCATCTTCAATTTCTAAACCTTCAGTTTCATCTATACCAACCATGATATTTTCTTGAGGATTATGATCATAAACCAGATCATTATCCTCAGCAGGTTTTACATCACTATTCGTATTATCAGACTTAACATTTACTGGCTCGATCATACAATGCTTCTTAAGATTAAACAATCCATATGCATGACTATTTTGTGAATATCCCATGAAAATACACTTATCACTTTTCGAGTCAAGTTTTGCAAGATTATTCCTATCATTTACACATAGAAAATGCATCCCAAAATATGAAAATAACTCAAGTTCGGTTTTTTACCCAACATCAATTCATAGGGAGTGACACAAGATCCTGATCTAAAATACACCTTATTAATTATATGACATGCAGTACACATAGCTTCAGCCCCAAAATATTTTGGAATGCCATTAGAAATGAGTCATCTCAGCAAGAGACCTATTTTTACGTTTGACTATCCCATTTTGCTGGGGGTCATAGGTGATGAAAACTCATGACTTATACCTACTTTTGAACAAAAGTTTGAAAAAGATGCATTCTTAAATTCCTTTCCATGATCAGACCTAATCCTACCAATATTCACACCAAATCGCACACAACCTTTTTGCAAGCTTTTTAAATGTTTCGAAAGCCTCAAATTTTTCTTTTAAAAACTCTACCCATGTAAAACAAAAAAAAATCATCTATAATCACAAGAACATACCTATTACGACCAAGGCTCTCAACTTCAAGTGGTCCCATAAGATCCATATGAAGGAGTTCGAAACAGTATGAGGTAGTGAGACTTTGTACATTAGGATGTGACATCCTGACTTGATTTTCTTTCTGACACTCTCTTTATTACCATACCCATTCTAGGGATCCGAACACATCGAGTTCTAGTGGATCCCGACGCATATGCAAGCTTGATTTACCTGCCGGCCTTCCGAAGAATGAAGGTACCCAGAGAGTACATCGAACCATGTGACGATCGAATATGTGCAAGCTCTATTTCAAGTAAAGTTGTCTGTCGAGTTTGGCACGTGCGATGAGAGAAGAAGAATTCTCCCAACTTTGAAAATGATCGACGTTCCAAGTGATTATAACGCTCTCATCGATAGACCAACCTTATATGATCTCAATGGAGCAATGTCAGTCTATCACTATTAAATTAAGTTTCCAGGTGCCTTCGGAGAGTGCGAGCATCGAGGTGATCAAGTGGCTGTTCGAAAGTGTAACTGTTCGATCAGACCAAAACAGATAATCATGGTTGAAATTGCTTAGACTACTTATAGTTTAAATAAATACAAATCAATGTCTTCATCAAGGTTTCTCTATTTTTAGAATAATGCAATTTTAAAGTTAATCACACTTAATTTTATATTTACAAAAAGACTCATGTTATTGAATTTTTATTTTTTTACTTGGAGCGGGCTTGAGCGCCCAGCCGAGCGTTGGTTCGGCCACTATCACATTAGTACGCATATTTAAAGAATTGAGTGTGAGATCTTTAGCTCCAGAAATTTAGTAGGCACTACAAGGTCACCTTATCACGTGGGATGTGTGAAAGTTTTGATTAATGAGTTGCAGGTCAACAAAGATCATAGTAAATCGACTACTAAATAAAATTATTTATTTTTCAACTAATCCAGATTCTCTATTGATTTTTATTTATTTATTTGTTTTTAATGTCGGTCAATCGATGAATTCGTTACTCCCAATAAAGGCGGCCATGTGTTGGGAGTCATTCGCTCATCATGTTTCATTCAAAAATCAATCTTGGGTGCATGGGTACATTGAGCGTTGGAGAAGAAATCCATGTGATTTGCGGCATTCTTCTATATTTGATATAATTATTGACAATAATTATAGAGTAGGTCATGTGTTTGACCGTTACACTGAATATTATTATTATATAAGCCTAGCGAGTTCAATTTTTCCATTAATATTATCATTTTTAGATATAAAAGTATCAATTTTATATAAAAAATATCACTTTATATATTAATTAAGTATTTAAGTAATCAAAAAGATAATAGAGTGACTTTTTTTTTTTAATATTGTCACGTTTGACTATAAAAGCGCCACTTTACATTTTGTTTAAAAAAATTATCACTTTATTTATATAAGTATTGCTTATAACTTTAAAAATATTAATTAGTAATTTAAATAAAAATAATCAATTTCTTTTTGAAAATGATCATTCTTGACCTTATATGTATCACATTGAAATTTGCATTTTAAATTATTGTACATTAATTTAATATACATGTATTATTTTATAATGCAATATACATGAGTGATACTTTTGTGCACAACTCGAAAGTGGCAGTTTTACGTTTATCACAAAATATTTTTAGATCTCAATAGACCTAATGCAAGATAGCTGCCAAAAGGCATAAGCCGGAAAAAACAATATATGCCCCAGCTATTCTTATGACTTAAGAAAAAATGAAAAATCAAAGAGAAAAAATGTCAAATACAAATTTTTGTCATCACTATATTTAGAAGGGTGCTAAACATTATATATACAAACATATATATTTCTTTGCCAAAATAAGAATATGTAGCTAGGTGACATAATAAATATTCTACTCCAATAAATATTATATATAAAGTATCTAAAAATTTGTTAAAGTATGATAAAATATATTTATAATGTCATTAAGCATAGTTAAATATCACAATCGTAGAACTTAAGTATCATAAAAAAATGGTCCCACTACTAGACATATATCATAAATGTATTTGCCTTTGTGTCATTCGTATATTCTATATACATATATATATATATATAAAAATACGCGCACGCGCGCATATACATACATACATACATATATATACATATATATATATATATATCCAGTGAGTGACTGAGGTTTGGCCTTACGAACTCATTGAATCATATATATATATATATATATATATATATATATATATATATATATATATATATGATTCAATGAGTTCGTAAGGCCAAACCTCAGTCACTCACTGGATTTATCTAATGGATATAAATTGAATAGAGGATAGTTGACTAATAAACATATATCATATATTATTGTATACTTGTACTATTAACTGTGCATCATCGGACATGTAAGTATGAATTAACAAACTATTAAATGTGCAATAAAACTGTTGGAAATTGATTTGGAGAAACATGACATATAATGCAAACATAATAATGCATTAATCCACCTATGTTAATACTGCTGACACCCTAGCTTATGTGTCAACTAACCGTTGATCCGGATGACATGTGTCATCTTATAGTAGGTTCGATTTTTGAGTTGGCAGCTTCTAATGGTTCGTAATCTTTTTTACCAAAATGAGATTTTTTAGCTTGGTATAAATAACAAATTTTTTTCCTTTGTTGTCCATTGTCTTTCTTCACAACAAAATAGCTTATTTTCTCACTAAATTACTCTCATTTGTTGTCGCTGTGTTGCAGCCTCTTGTCGTATCATTTTCTTTTCTTCTGAACGATGTTGCTCAGATTTCCTCCCCAATTATTGTATTTTGTGTTTATTTTTTTTTCCGTTTCAAGTATTTCTAATCTCGAAACACATTGTGAATATATTTTTCACGACTCATAATTTTGTTCATTTATGCAGATTTGCCTAACATCTGATATCTTCCTTTAATTCTTTGCAGATCTGGAAAAATCGGAATTGTAGACTCAACTAACCTGTAGAGATCCATTTCTTCATATAAATTTCTCGGATAGTTCATATACAGAATTCTCAGAACCCGATTATATTGATTCCAATATTTTCAAATCTCATTTTTTTTCTCGTTTGCAAAAATTAAAATAACTAATCGATGTATGTTTTTTATTTGCTTATTTTATTTGGGATGGTCTACTTCCGAGTTCATGGATCTGAGATATAATTTTTATATAAAATTGTATAAATCTGCCTAATATTCTTTGATTTATATAATATACTTACAATTCCGATTATTTATATTTATTTGCAGATCAATATATTTTTCTGCTGATCCGAATATAAAGGATGATTCGTACTAATTATACGGAAATTGCCATGATCGGATTTCAGATTTCTCGGAAAAAAGCAGATTCAATCCGACATGTAAATTTGAGATTATTCTTTAATTCAGTTCTATTTTTTTATAGAAATTATTGTTTTTTGAATTTTAAAATATTTAATACTGCAAAATATAATATATTTATACCCTTCTTATAAATTCTGAATATCATGAACATTTATATTTTTTCGAATATACTGCAATCAAATATATAATTATATTCGTCAATATTACACCAATCATTAATATTTAAGGTATATATTTCTTTTTTTATATTGCCATAATACCTACCGTATTATTTGGTATAGCAGATCAATTAGTGCATATCAATCTATAAATATATTTATTTCTTAAATTTTTTTCTTAATTATTGAACATTACCAAAATTAACTACACATTATGATGATTTGTTGATACGTATGTTTATAAATATTGACCTATTTTTTTCAACACTGNAAAAACCCCGGTGCCAATGGACAGGTAAATTGGAGATTATTATTTAATTCAGTTCTATTTTTTATAGCAATTATTGTTTTTTGAATTTTGAAAAACATAATACTGCAAAATATAATATATTTATACCCTTTTTATAAATCCTGAATATCAGTAACATTTATATTTTTTCGGATATACTGCAATCAAATATATAATTATATTCGCCAATATTACACCAATCATTAATATTTAAAATAGATATTTCTTTTTTTATATTTCCATAATACCTACCGTATTATTTGGTATATAGAAAATCAATTACCAAAATTAACTACACATTATGATGATTAGCTGATACGTATATTTATAAATATTGACCTGTTTTTTACAACACTGATATCACAACCACATATTTACCGCACTCTTCCTATTATAAGAATCTTCGTACTACTATTGTTCTTTATACAACTTTATAATTATCAAATGGATGTGAACGTTCAGCCCCAGCACGCAATCAATATGCGGTTTTCTTTAACACTGGTTGATGTACGCCGTCTGGTAATGTAGACTGCTTATGTTTATTTGTATGAGGACTACTGAAACTGTGTATTAGTATTGCCAGATATTGAAGTTTTTGGTTTGTATTTTTTTTCTATTTTTTCCTATCGTAATATTTATATATTCTCGACTTTGTACAAATTTCAGCGTGTTCCAATTGCTATGTCCTGGTATTTTGATGATTGTCTGCCTGTATATTTTGATCTGCGCAATTGGCGTGGTGATTGTTGGTCCGTTGAAATGTGGATGATTTCAGATTATGCAGAGTTCATGTTCGGCTTCGAGTTGTTTGTCAAACACAATAACATCAATATTGGCGATGAATTAATTCTGACTTGTCGTGGAAGCCTAGTGTTTGATGTCAACGTCGTCGACAACGCTGGGGTTGAGAAAAAATCTGTCAATTTATTATCATTTTCTGACCTATATTTGGATTATGGAATTCCACCATTTCCGAAGTTTAAATTGCAAATTTTGAAGGATTACATAGAAGAATCATATTTGGAGAGTTGTGTTTAAAATTTATTTAACATTTACGTAATGTTATTTTAGGATTTCGATTTAAATTGACATTGGTGTATTTTGTCTTCACAGCCTATTCCATCCGACTTCTGGATGAAGCATATACGTTCGTCAAGTATGGAAAACCAATCACGATCCACACTTAAGGCTTGGCTGAGTATACTGTCGATCTAATAAAACACACAAATGATACATCGCATTTATGTAATATTCAGGAATTTGTCATTGCTGTGGATTTGCATGAAGACTGTTATTGTACTTTTGAGCTTATTTACCCTCCAGACAGTACTCCGTTTCTGTACTTCAAAGTAGATGTTGAGTATTGACACAAGTAACGTACTTGTTTACTTTTTCAATTGATATATACAATTGAATTCATGAATAAATGCATGACCATCTTACAAATTTGTTTAATACACACAGTTTTATGAATATACGTTTGGTTTTTAGTTATTAACAAATGTAATTTATTCTTTATTTGTATAAATGTATATTCCTTATATAGAGATAAATAAATGAGTTTTATTTTAATATTCACAAGTTAAATCAAAGTTCTTAGATACAAAACAGTAATCGGAATTTAATATTGTGTTTTGTTATACATTGTTTCCTTTTATAATTTTCCTACGTTCCGTTTTAAAATTTTAACAAATCTAAAGTTTACATTAAGTTTGTGTTAAATTTTTCGAATAAATATGTTTCTTCATTCCATATCTTCTATTGCGTTTATCCACCATAAACCAAAATACAGGATTCAACGAATATCTAAGGAAAGGAATATAACAGATGTCAAGTTCCAAACTAGACAATCAATTAATTGTATGGTGATAATTTGATTACCAAAATATTATAAATTTGTTTTGATACGCAAGCGATGTTCTATTATTTGAAGTGAACTCTATAAATATGGGTATCATATACCCACGCTTTCCTTATATAGTTCCATAATAGTAAGAAATCTTTCAATATCTTTTTAATATAATTATATTATCCAAGTGAGAGCTCTTGAACTGAAGAAAAAATTATAAAGATTTCTTTTCTTCAGCATCTCACATTATGGAAATTTATAATCTTTCCATTGGACTATAAATTATAATCTTTCCGTTTAAATGTGATAATCTTTCAATTTGTCTACCAATTATAATCTTTCCGTTTAAAGTTATAATCTTTTCATTTGTCTACAAATTATAATCTTTCCGTTTAAATTTATATTCTTTCCTTTTGTCTACCAGTTATAATCTTTCCGTTTAAATTTATAATCTTTCCAATTGTCTACCAATTATAATATTTTCGTTTACATTTATACTATTTCCATTTGTATAGCTCTTATAATCTTCCCGTTTAAATTTATAATATTTCCATTGGTGTATCAATTGTAAATATTGTTAACATTAATATAACTTCTGATTTAAAGGTTAATGAAAATGAAATTATTAATCCATATTTTATATATCAGTTATGTGTAATTAACTAATAATAAGTATTCATTTATTACTAATTACTTATTTTTTTTCCTTATATTGAATGACAAAATTTTATCTTTTGGGTGTATGTTTCATTAGTAATTTATTATTTAAATTTACCAATTGAATCAAAATAAATATCTCCTTTTAAACGCAGTTGCAAATAACATTCTGCAGTATTTTTTTTTTGCTTATATAATGAAAATAAAAATAATAAATGGAAAGATGTTGAGCCCTAGGAGGTACTGAGATACCCACGTTCACCTCTATCGAAAAGTATCTTGCAAAAGTATTTTTCTATTCAGATTTTCATCATTGAGTATCCACAAATTTACGTATCCATCACACTCCAACGCAATATTCGATGAGATCTTTTTATTATTTAGTTTGCCAAAATCTTCTTCTTTTTTTGGGTACAGAATAATAGATCACCTTTTGAACTGTATATATAAATCAGCCTGAACACATCTTCGCCATTATTGATAAACAAAAAAAAAAGAGGTTGGAGAACACCATGAAGAGTCTCAATCCAACATTCAAGAAGGACATCGGCCTGCCCGAGTGTTATTACATGGTAATAATCTCAATAATATTTCTAAATCGGAAGCCTCTGTATTCAAAAATATACTTATTTACTTATTTTTCAATGTTGGTTTAAGTATAGATTTTAATTTACTCAACTTATATATGTTATTGTTGCCTCTCAATTTTATACGGAAATTTTGCAGGTTTCTTATAATAAAAAGTTTATACAGAAAATTACTGCTGGATATTTTGCATGTCATGTTTAGACTCTGCAATTTATGTTGCATGTCAATTTTATACCGAAAATTTTGTGTGAGAAAAATTCCCTTATCTAATTTTCTGCAAAACAGCTATTCAGAACTGTGATGTAATTTTAAAAAATTCATTTGTTCTATAATGTTGTGTGGAGTATATTGATAAAAGTTATTTGTTTCTGTCTGTACCATTCATCAAATTCCTCAAAAAATTAAATCATACTTTATTGAATGCGGGGAAATCGATATATGCTGCGAAATTCTAGGGGTGTTACCTAGAATATCAAGGTCCTGATAGACGGTGATAAGGTTCGTTTTTTTTGCAGTAAATTTGTTCCATTAGTTTTTAAAAATTGATATTCAAGTTTGTGCATTAATATTAGTTTTTTATTTTTTATTTTATGTGTATATCTATTTAAAGGTTCACATTGGTGAGGGTTGGCAGCAGTTCCAAATGGATAATAAGATTGCACAAGATTTCTCCGTGGTTTTTATAAACAATGAATTTGGAGTTTTTAATGTGATAATATTTGATGGAAAGGGAGTTGCCACTGTTAAGGATAATTGTGTTGATCCATGTAATGCACTGGAGGAACCAGGATTTGAAGTTACGATCACAAAAACTATTCTCACACGTGGACGCATCGTAAGTTTTTAAAAATCGATTTTTCATTTCAGAGATAATATATGGATATCGTATATTCTTCATTTCTTGGGTCATCTGATTTGTAGGCTATACCCAAATCTTTCTGGAAGGATGTGATTATTGAATCCAACAAAGGTAACGAGCAAAGGGCGACGATAAGAAATGGTGATTATCGTTGGGTGTTTAACATTACTAGGCATTGGGATGATCGCCGCTTTATGCAGGGCGGATGCAATCTGATGATAGATCATTTGAAGTTGGTCAAGGATTCAAAGATTGTTTTGAAGCTGCAATCTGTTCTAGGGTTGGTCTTCAATTCTGAAGTCCTGCCATGAATTTGTATCTGGCTTCTTTTTTTTTTTTTTTTTTTTTTTTTTTTTTTTTTTTTTTTATGTTTTGAACTCCCTAGAAAAGACCAACTATTTTATTTTCAATGTTCAAGTTCATAAATTTGCTGTTTAATTTATGGTCTGTAATGGCTATTCGTTAATGGCCAATTTTCTACTTTTCAATCAGCTTATTAGAGAAATGTGTACCAGTAACTTATCTTGAATGTCTACTTTCAACTGAACTTATTTGATCTTATTAGACCGTTGCATGGATTTGATGTCATTACTTTTTCAGGTTCTTGAATTTCCTGATGAATTTATAATCTGTAATGTCACTATATTCATTGCTGCTTATCTATTTTGCAGACAGATTATTAGAGAATATCTATCAATAAATTCAACATGAATGACAATTTTAAGCTGAACTCATTTATTCCTTTTAGATTGCTGCACGGATTTCGGATGTACTCATATGGAATTATAAATCCAGAAAAAAAATTGGAAAATTGAAATTGAAATCTTTTTTAAAACCTCTTAAAATATAGTACTCATATCTTTTGTATTTGGTCAAAACCATATCTAATTTTACATACTTTTGTGGATATAATAACGTCATAATCAATAATAAAGATACACAATCTGATCTAAAATTAATTACATACGATTCCCAGTTTTGAAAGAGTTAGATTTACTATTTTTCCGGGTGATATATTCATTGATCCTTTTTTTAACAATTTGTCCGATCCGAGTGTTTATATAAGAAGGAGTCATATTCAATTAAATTTAAATAATCATTTAACAATCTACTGACATATATTACTCAAGCTAATTTATCTTAATGTCTTTTAGTATATGATAACATAATTTGCTTAATTTTATTCATACATACTACCATATTAAGTCCCTCGATTTGTAAAACTTTGTTAAACCGAGCGATTTGCAATATACCCTAAACAACTAGTTATGTTATATATCATTAAAGAATAAATTAAGTTCAACAGGAATATTTGCAATATACCGTAAAGCACTATATTTATTTGAACGATTGATTGATTTTGCTAAGACTACCGACAATCTTCTCCAAATTCTTTTCCATTTTGTATACCATATATATGGTATATATATATATATATATATATATATATATATATATATATATATATATATATATATATATATATATATATATATATATATATATCACCGAAAATCTTCTCGAAATTCTTTTCCATTTTGTGTACCTTATATATGGTATACACACACACACACACAATATATATATATACATATATATATATATATATATATATATATATATTTATTTATATTACCGAAAATCTTCTCCAAATACTTTTTCTTTTTGTGTACCTTATATATGTTGTGTGTGTGTGTATATATATATATATAGTATCAGAACACATGAAAAGTCAAAATATGTATATTTGATCAAGATTTTCACATAATCCTCAATATAAGCAAACACGGTACTATATTTGTACAACATTCCAATTTTACCCAATTTTCAATCTACTCAAAAAAAATTTAAAATCCAGACTCAATTATGGCGCCTGTTTCCTTTCATAATGGATACTGCAGTAAAGTAATTTACATACAAATCGTATATAACTATTCATTAAATGATAAACATCAATTAAGGAAGATTAAAATATTAGATTATTATTATTCTTATGATGTTCTATTAAAATTATGGTATATTATAAGTAGTTAAAATTGATAACTATAACTATACATTGATAACTATTCAATGTTCCTTGATTGATGGAAAGACAAATAACGTGAGATACCTACAATGAAAACTAAACCCAGCATAAGATTGATTTACCTGATTTTACTCTAATGTCGTACAATATAGTTTTGAGCTGTAGATATGTGTACATATACTATATATATACAACAGATATTTCTTTCCAATTAATGCGGTTAAGGATTTGTTTTTCTTTATTTTACATGCAATGTATATAACATTTATATAGCTTAATTATCAATCAGAATATGAAGAAATATGCATGTGTTTATTATAAAAAAACATATATCTATTAATATATTAGAGCATCAACATAACCACATATCCATAAATATGTTTTCATCTCTATAACTGTAATTAGATGTAATAAAATTTATAATACCACAATCACAAGTCTGACGGATATAATATTTTTAAAATATAAATATATGTATATATAGTATATATATAGTACATATATTTCTTTAGAATAATTAAGATACGAAAATAGTAGAAACATAGGTTTGCCTCTATATAAATCTATTATATGTAATAATATTTTTAATACCACACTCACAGATTCGCGAGAAGAAAATAGTTTGCTATTCACTTCAAATTACAGACTACATATGGCTTCTCCTACCAATTTTATTGGAGAAATAAATCATTCCAAGGAAACTTGGAAAATCGAAGTGCGCTGTGTGCGTCTATGGATGACGTACTATTCCAATAATCCCGAGAAGATGATGAGCATTGAGATGATGCTGGAGGATGTTAAGGTTTTACTATATCTTTTCACTACATAAAGTTTTACAGTTGTTTATTTTTCTACAAGAGGTTTTCTCATGGTTGTATAACTAAATTTCGTTATAAAATTTTTTAGGGCGGACAAATCCAAGCTTCGGTCCGGAATTATCTTTTTCCCAAGTACAAACACAAACTTGGAGAAGGTTCATTTTATCGTCTTAATAATTTTGAGATAAAACAGAATGAGGACGATTATCAGGCTACATCGCATACTTATCGTCTTGCTTTTCATAATCATACGGGATTGCGTTGTTTATCTATGCCGCTATCTGTACCCATGTATAGGTTCAGATTTGTTGAGATTAGTGATATTCATTCGGGAGAAATAAGCGAGAGGAGATTGGTTGGTTAGTTTATTTTTTTCTTTCTAATATCCGAACAAGTTTAATGATATATATAATATTTATTATTGATAGCCGTGTTTTTATTTTCACGTAGATGCAATTGCGGAAGTCACTGCGTGCGAGGATATAACACCAGTGGCGAAATCAGGCAATAACAGAGTTACTGTGAAATTGCAAGATGAATTGTAAGTCGACATAAATTACTATACAAAGCTCATTTATGAAATATATAAACCACTTTGATTATTCATGCTTGGATATATAAAACAAAAAATTGTATCATTCAATGTTTTCGTGTAACTTTTTTTAATGACTCATAATTGGTTGTACTATATTTGTCTGTGTATATTTCATAAATGAAAACGTTTGTAGTAAATCTATTGAAAATTATTCTTCTTTTGGTCTACTGTATCTTAATGGAAAGAAAACAGACTTATGTATATATATGAGTAAAAAAGTAGAATCTGAATTAAAATGTATTGTGTTCATGTATTGTGACAGTTTTCAAGTCGCTTACATTTATTTGGTTTAGTTCTTTTTAATAAGAATTTTGAAATTATTTTTGTGCTTCAAGGGACGATACTATTGAATGTACGTTATGGAATACTTTTGCAACCCAAATGGCTGATCACTGGAAGTGCGGTTCCGAAGGACCAGTTGTGATTATACTGCAGTATGCAATGATTAAAGCGTACAAGGGTTGGTTTTTTTAAACTATTTGAATTTTTGTTTTTTATAATTACTTGAAACCAATTTATACAATTTCATTTCTTATTGTTAATATATGCAACTAAGAGGTATTATGGTTCTACAAATAATTAACTTTTCTCCAAACACAGGAGTTAGTACATTCAGAATTCCATGTTTCCAAGCAAGTTATATGTTTCTGATAATATTGCCGAGATTGCTTCTTTCAAGTCGAAGTAAGTATTCACATTGGCTAGAGCAATATATGTCGTTGTTGTCGCAAAATCAGTATTTCTTGAATATTTTTAATTCATCGTGATTAACCACCACTTCAATTGTTGTAGGATTATTGCGTTGGGGCGTGAGATTTCTGCACGCAGTTTCTCGACCATGGAAGCATCACAAGCAAAAGGATCTGACGATGATTTCCACTCTTCACTAGAATTTAGGGAGATTGATGAATTGGACACGATCACTGAGGTATAATTTGTAATTATACGTGAACTTTAATCGAATCTGTAAAAACAAAAATTTTTTGGGAGACATAATTTGACAGAATAATGTTTAAAAATTATATTGTGAAGGAGGGATTTTGTGTTGTGTTTGGGAATATATTGAACATCCAAACAACTTACAATTGGTTTTACATGGCATGGGCCAAACATTCCACTAAAGTCGACAACGCTGTTGGTTCACTATGTAGAAAGTGTTCAAGTGTTCCAGACAAGACTTTTGCCAAGTAGTTGTAATATGATTGGAATGACTAAATATATTTACATGCACAATTCCACTCTTTGTTTATTCTTTAATTTATTATTAATTAATATTTATGTACTTTGGCAGGTTTAAGATAACCGTGCGTGTGGAGGATGACTCTGGAATTGCTTCATTTGTCATGTTCGATGCACACGTCGAACCAATCTTGGGAATAGCTGCTGCTGACCTACATAAGGAATTGGAGAAGGTAATGTAATCTTTTACTTTTATATTTCAATTTTCTTAGAAAATAATAAAACGTATCTTTGTTTATAGTTTCGTATATTTAACAGAATATGTAATTTATATTTCACGTCTCTTCTTTACTTAGAATGATGATTTAGATTCTTTCCCTGACGAGCTAGAAGAATTAGTTGGAAAAAATATTTGCTCAAGGTGGAAATCCAGAAGTATAATCTTACCGAACGCACTAGAGTTTATACTGTGTCAAGGATCTCTCAAGACATACGTCTCATCAATCGTTTTCTCCACAAAGAAATATCCAGCAAGGTTATTTTTTTTCTTCCACTATATTTTTCATACTACACTTTGCTAATAAAGGTTAATGATCATCTAACAATTCATTGTATTTGTCTCAAACAATGAATATATTTTTCCTTTTATTTGTTGCAGTCCCCTGTCACAGTTGGAAAGAGTTCTAATACTGGTGAAACTTCCAATCTCATTAGTGAGTTTGATATGGTAAGTAATTATAGTCTAATACATTTCACATTAATTTTGTAATATCTCTGTTATTCATTATTAAATTAACGGAATTTTACTTTTCATTTGTGTAGCATCAGACAACCCTTTCTTCAAATGGAGATAGTACAAATTCAGTTGGGTTGGCAACACCAAAAAGCAAGCGCTTGGCCGATGAGTGTATCGATGTCGATAATATTGATTTTGATTCTCAACATTCAACTACGGCAAAGAATGTGAGAGTCAAATTAGAGAAACTAGATTGATTTTTTTTTGTCAGAATTTTTTTTCGCCGTGATGAAGACAATTTGAATGAATAATTTGTGGTCATGTTATTGCTACAAAGACAGCTTAATAAATTTTTATGGAAGTTTCTTTTCAAAAGTTTTTGTTTTAAATTCAAATGTTGGAGTGTTTTTGGTAACACTATTTTATATGCTGTCATCCGCTTAACTAAACGTGTATACAATGACAGAAGTCGGTACTAAGATTTGTAGGCCAATGTATTATCGCTTATAGGGTCTTTCACATTGTTCGTATACTTTTCAAAAGCATGTGTTAACACAGATGATAACTAATTATACATGGCCGGAAAACATTGCAAATAATTAATAATAAATGTCCGACAACTAATCCAAAATAAGGAAATCCTTTTTTTTTTCCAGAAATTCTTTCCACATAATCATAACAGATTTCCTGGAATCTTTCATATTTATAAATGGCACTAAATTATGCAATTATGAAGTATCACAATTATATAGTATTATACCATATACTTATTTAGTTCATTTTATTTTTTCAATTTGCGACTCAATTCTAACATATTTTTTTGAAAAATTCTTTATTTATTATTTGCCAAATGATAAGGGGATTATGAATTATCATAATTAAGTTGGATTATAGTGAAACTAATTATGGAGATAATCCGCAAAAAAATGTAAGAATTGAATCGTGTAAAATTCTGTAATATGGCATCATCATTATCAACAGATCAACATCAATATTAATTATTAAAATAATATTAATCATTGTTTTGATTAATTTGGCAAATTCAACCATTAGATAACAATGAAATGATCAGTAAGATAACAACAACAAAAAAAAAACCCGAGCACAAAAAAAAAATATATAAATATATACACGTTTAGTAAAAAATATAATTGAGATTGTTTATATACAGTTTAGGATATATTCATGATTATCCATAATCAATATACACAAATATCAAATCATCTTAACGTGACCCGTAACAAAATTTTGTGCAAATTTATATATATATGGTATGTTAAAACCTTTACCGGCGAAACTATATTTCATGCAAAATAATGGCAAAAAAATATCTTGAGATTTTTTGGTATATATTCTTAAAACCAACAGTAATGTATTCCATGGAATATATTCTTGATTTCAATCATATCGGGTTTGTGGAATATTTCTAAATCTATATTGAGTTATTTCTTATGAATTATCATATTTATATGGAATTCTATCAATTAATTATGGAAATAATCAATTATGAAATATGTCTATTGATTATAAATGTAAAGCATTTTATTTCGCCCAATATTACTTTGTTTACTTTCGCACCTACAATATCTAATTACATTATATTTCGTATATATCCTTATATACAATCCATATCAATTGTTTATATACACAATTACGATATAAAAATAAAAAGAATAACATACTAGATTTTGTAAATATATTTTTATTTTTATAACAGATACTCAAATTATTCACCAGTTAATTATATATATATATTTACTTATATAAGTCATTTCATTCTTATAGTCTTTTAACCAACTATATAACAAGAAGGTGATGTGTTTTTGTGATTCTAAATAACTATTTTAAAGTATTCTCACACAAAACAACTTTTCTCTAATAATCTATAATATGGCGGATCATAATTGAAAGAGTTTGCATTACGGAAATTTCAGTTGCAAAAAAAAAAAGTCAAAAAGGTAATAAATTTAAATTTATTTTATGTTTATGCTTAGAAAATAATTAACATTATTTCGCTAATAAATTTATTTGAAATAATATGAATTATGTTTAACACACTTATTTTTTGATTATTGTTTATGTTAACTATATATCACATTTCAAGTTAATCTGATGCTTCCATTGATGAACCAATATCGAATGGTAATATATTACAAATCAATTTATTAAAATGCTTCATACTTATATGCCTCAAACAGTATGAAACTATAACATGATAGTATTTTTTTTGTTCATAATTGGGTTTATTGTTTAGTTTTCATTAATGAACGTTAATTTAACCAATTACAAATAGCTTATGTGTCGATGACCCATGATCCTCCAAACACCGAAAGCTCGACAAGAAAGATACAAAGGATAATTTCGATTAATGAACAAAGGCTTCAACCGATGGGTATATATATCATGGTATTCTTATACAATGAACGTTATGTAATGAAATGTCCTCTAATAAAACTTAATACAGGATTCTCTATTGGCAAGGAAAATATTCATTTGAATCGTCGTGTTATTTCTCCATCATCTTTATCATTTAATGGAGCCGACTTTTCAAGAGGTAATTCAAATTCAGTAATTCCAGTACTGTGCCACAATATTGAGCTAAATGTCTCAAATAAAATTACATGTGATCCTCGAAATTACAACTCTCTATTCGTGAACTAAAAGTAATATAATTCTTTGTAATTATATTTCGCAGAAGATTATTTGCTTATCTTCTATAGAATATAATATATTTAAATATATGACATATTATTTATTCGGAAATTATATAGAGTAATACACTAATACAAGTTTTGTTATTTTTGTAACTTTAATGGTTTGTATAATCTCCTTCCATTATTGAATGTTATAATCATTTTTTTGTTATTTTTATCTTCAAACATAATTTTGCCAACATTAATATTAAATTTACAATATATACATTAATGATGAAAATATATTAATACATATGAATTCTTTGACATGTTAATTTATGTACGATTTTAATTTCAAACAGGATTTGCTATTGACAAGGGGAGTTCGCTTTCGAATCATCATGTTCTGCCTCCATCGCCTATTTCTTCTACTGTACCCTGTTGCCGAAGTGGTATTTCAATTTTACATTAAAATTTAAGGAAATGTTTTGATCAATGCCGATCGACATCTTATTAATTTAATCCTTTATGACTTTTATCATTCATTGTTGTTGAGTTGGTAACAATATTCTTAATTTTCTAGAAATATTAATTCCTGATTGTCTTACATTCTAAATAGGTACTACCCCTCATCAATTCACACCTCCCACGCCATTATCAGACTTGACTAATTGTAAGTCTAAAAATAGGAAGACATTTGTTTACGTTTGTCTACCAAACCCAATTCACCCTTAATTAGACATTTATAATCGATGAGGTCATTTATTACTAAGAACAATATAAGTAAATATCCCAATTTTTTTAAATGTTTAAATTAGTTTTCGTATATAAGGTGCTACACATTCGAGCATTCGAATTACCTCCTGAAGGTATCCATTATAATCATCAATTATTGGTATATAAAATAATATAAATTATATTTCAGTGCATCAGGGTCACAATTCTATTGGCATTATTGAGCAGAAACAGGCAATGAAATCCAGAATGGTTGTTCTAAAAAATAAGCGTTCAGGTAATATTTTTTTCTTTCGGACAATAAATCCAATCCAATTAAGAGTGAACTATAACGTTCTTTTATTTTGTTTATATTCAAACTTTAATAATAAATTTACTGAACATTATATATACACACACATGTGATTGTTTCAATATGTGAAATCATTCGGAAGTTCAATTCAAAACAGGCGTCACTATAGACAAAGAGAATTCTCATTTGAATCATCAAGTTCTGCCTCCATCGCCTTTGTCCTTGACTGGACCCAGGTGCCCACTAGGTATTTCTATTCTACTAAAAATAATTTTGTTAAAAAATGATTAATGAAGATCTGTATCTTATAATTAAATGCTTTATGATGTTTATCTTTCGTTGTTATTGATTTAGTAAGAATTTAGTTTAATTTTGAAAAATTTTAATTCCCGATTTTTTCTTACATTCTGAATAGCTACTACCCCTCATCAATTTACAACGCCCACACCATTATCGAATTTGACCAATTGTAAGTCTATCCAAATGAATACATTTATTTATATTCGTTTTTTATCAATACGATAATATTTTATTTTAGTTTAGATTAATTTCATATTAACATATATTATTTTGCTGTTCATCAATAAAACAATTTAGTCAAGCCATATAATCATGTGATGTATTCTTTTTTGAAGTCGACTCCCAAAATTATCGAGGAAAACGTATAAATCAAACATCATCAACTGTGTTTGAACTTACCAGAAGTTTAAACAACAGTTTCAACACTTTTTCCGGTGTTGAATCAACAGTTAACAACATCATTTCTAATTCACCAGGCAAGTTATTACTAATAACAATATAAGAGCATTTCCGAATTTTTGATTAATGTATTAATTATTTGAGGATATTAGATGATTGACATTCGAATTATCTGCTGAGGTATCCATCCTAATCATCACTTTTGTTTATTTGAAAAAAGAAATATATATTCATCGCAGTACAACAATGTCACAATTTTGTTGAGAATATTGATTAGAGACAGGCAAGGAAATCCAGAATGATTGTTTTAAAAAATAAGCGTTCAGGTAATATATTTTTTTAAAAGTAAATTCAAATCAATCAGAATTGTACTATGGCCATTTTTTAATTGTATTTTAAATTTTTGGATATTTAAATTATTATTATACATCATTGAAGCATCTCAAAATCTTGGGGGGACAAACAAACGGCAAGGAATACATAAAACTGCAAATGCGCAAGCCTCTTCAAGTACACAACAAGGTATTTTCGCCTGTCCTTTATTTTACTTTTTAATACATACATATACATATATATATATACACACACACACGTAGATAGATAGGTTGTTTAAAATAATTAAATTAATTTTATATATTTTCCAGCTTTATTATTGTTTACATATCATTTATCAGGTGCAAAGTCCACCGGGAAGAGATCTAACAGACATCGAAGATGAAGATCTGTATACAATAAATCCACCGACTCTATAGGTTCATGTTCAATAGATATTAGTTGCATTTTAATTTGAATATTTAAGATTTTTAAAAGTATGGAATTTTTTTATTTTCACAGGATATGTTGAAAATGGAGATCCAAACCATAAATGTCAATTCTGTCAAGCAATAATGTGGTACGATGAACGCAGAGAGAAGACTACAAAAGTACTGCATCCAACATTCTCCAGGTGTTGCTCTAATGGAAAGATTGAGTTACCATTTTTGACGCAACCTCCTCCAACCCTTGGAAACATGCTATTTGGCCATGATCTTAGGAGCAACAAATTCATTGACAACATACGTGGTTACAATAACATGTTTAGCTTCACTTCATTGGGGGGAAAGATTGATACGACTATCAAAAAAGGACAAGGGCCGTATGTTTTTGAAACTGAAGGGAGCAAACTATCATTGTATAGGAAGTTTACTACCAACACCCGAAGACTCCCCTAAATTCTCTCAGTTGTATATATATGACACTAATCATGAAGTTCAGAATAGGATCAATGCTATGAGGTATCAATCACTCTTTCCATAAATCATTCTTTTATTTTGAAATATATTTTTAAAAATATTTGTGATGTACCTATATTTAAAGTTTTCACAGTCGTTCCGAATCAAGAACCAACTCTTTTGACCCGACAGTCATTGAGCAAATCAAGTCCATGCTTGATCTCCACAATCCTTTGGTACAATCCTTCCGAAGTGTAAGAGAATATGGAATGTTAGGGGATCAGTCCGATCTTAAATTGAAACTTATTGGTAGAAGAGAAACTGATGGCAGAACATCCAATCTTCCTACTGCTTCTGAAGTTGCTGCTCTCATTCCAGGTGATTTTGACGAGGCTTTTGATAATAGGGATATAATCGTACAGAAATGATCTGGTACTTTACAAAGAATAAGCGAGTTGCATCCTTCATATCTTGCCTTGCAGTATCCGTTGTTGTTTCCTTATGGAGAAGATGGTTTCCGATTAGGAATTAAACATAGCGATGTGTCGACAACCACCACTTCAAAAGTTAGGGATAAACTCACCCATGCGAGAATTTTTTGCTTTTAGGGTCCAAGAACGGCCGTGTGAGTCAAAAACTCTAATATGTTTTAGGAGGCTTTTCCAACAATTCTTAGTTGATGCCTACACAATGGTCGAGTCTCAAAGGATAAAGTTTATTAGATTTAATCAAGTTTTTATAAGATCTGAGAAATATAAAAATCTCCAAGATGCAGTTTCAAAAGGTCGAACGGATGCAACTTCTACTGGTCAGAGAATAGTGTTGTCGACGTCATTCACGGGTGGAGCTAGGTACATGATTAAGAATTATCGAGATGCAATGGCTATCTTCAAATGGTTTGGATATCCGGATTTGTTTATAACGATTACTTGCAACCCCAAGTGGCCAGAAATAATAAGATATCAAAATGTTAGAGGTCTACGATCCGAGGATAGGCCAGATATCGTATGTCGTATCTTCAAGATAAAGCTTGATCAAATTATCAAGGACATGACGGAGCTGGAATTATTTGGCAAGACTCGAGTAGGTAAGAATTATACATGAGATTTTTAGTCTTACATTATTATATAAATATGATATTGCCATTCATTCCATCTAGCATCTTCAGATAGAATACACAAAAATACTAAATGTTTTGTGAAGATTATGTAATTTAATTGAGTTGATTTGTCAACATTTATAATAGAAAAAGGTTTAACTCGCTTGTAGTTATCTACATTGTGGAATTCCAAAAGAGAGGCTTACCTCATGCTCATATTCTTATTTTCCTTGATCGCGAAAGTAAGATTCCAGCAGCACATGACGTCGATGAAATAATATCCGCGGAGATACTAAATAAAGAAACAGATCCACACCTATATCAGTTGGTCACTCAACACATGATGCACGGACCTTGCAGCTCTAAAACGGAGAGAGCATGCATTAAAAAGGGAAAATGTACCAAGGGCTATCCTAAGCCATACGTCGATATAACTACTGTTGATGATGACGGATACCCAGTGTACAAGAGAAGAGATACCGGGAGTTTAGTGGTAAAGAATGGTATCACTTTAGACAGCAGATATGTTGTTCCTCACAGTCCCAAACTTTTGTTGAGGTATCAAGCTCACATTAATGTGGAATGGTGCAATCAGTTTAGATCCATTAAATACCTTTCCAAGTATATAAATAAGGGACATGACCGGGTGACAATGTCTATAACTGAAGAGGCAAACAGGGAGGTTTCAAAGGAAGAAGTTGTTGATGAGACCAGGAACTACTTTAACTGTAGATATATATCTCCATGCGAGGCTGTTTGGCGTCTCTTTGGATTGGATATCCACTATAGAAATCCATCCGTACAACGACTGAGCTTCCATCTTCAAAATGAACAGTCAGTCTTCTATAATGATGATGATAGTATTGATAAGTTTGTTGTTGAAGAAGATGGAAGGGAAACAATGTTCCTTGCTTGGATGAAGTGCAATAGGAAGTATCCTGAGGCCAGGTCTTTGTTGTATACAGAATTTCCAATGGGATTTGTGTGGAATGGTGAAGACCATGTTTGGAACATTAGACAGAGAGGATTTAAAATTGGTAGGTTAGATTACGTTCCCCCGGGCGTTGGAGAGGCTTAGTACTTATCAATAATTTTGCATCGTTGTCGAGGAGCAGTTTCCCATGAAGATATACGAACCATTGATAATGTGGTATATCCAACTTTTAAAGATGCATGTTATTCCCTGGGATTGTTGGATAGTGATAGGGAATACGTGGATGGTATTGTTGAGGCGAGTTATTGGGGATTGCCATCGTTCCTCAGAAAGCTCTTTGCTTCTTTGCTAGTATCGGTTAGCATCTCGAGACCCGAGTACGTTTGGGGAAAGACTTGGCATCTTCTCGCAGAAGATATCTTACAACAACAACGTAGGGTCGTTGGGATAAACGGTAGTTTCTATATTTTTTGAACAAATTAATAATTATTTTTTTATACACTTTGATTTTATTATTCATTTGACTATAAAAGTAATATATATCTCTTTACTATTTTCTTTGTTTATGAACTTCATGCAGATCTTCAACTGAGCGATGATATGTTGAGAAATTATACACTCATTGAATTGGAAAAAATTCTGCAGAGTAATGGTAAATCGCTGAAAAATTTCCAAGATATGCCAATTCCCGATGATTCTTTGATGAATGACGGAAATAACAAGCTTATTCAGCAAGAACTTAATTTTGATAGATGTCTTTTGGAAACTGAACATCAGAAATTGTGCTCATCTTTGACGGATGAACAAAAAATAATCTATTCTTATTGAGTGCAACGTCGAAGGATAAGGGTGGTATTTATTTTGTTTACGGCTACGGGGGCACTGGCAAAACTTTCATTTGGCGAACATTATCTGTCGCTCTACGGTCAAAAGGTGACATTGTGCTCAATGTTGCTTCAAGTGGTGTTGCGGCGCTTTTGCTACTAGGTGGGAGAACTGCACATTCTCGATTTGGCATACCTTTGACCATAACAGAAGACTCAATGTGCTTAATAACATCAGGGACGGAATTAGCTGCTCTTATGGATAGGGCAAAATTAATCATTTGGAATGAAGCGCCAATGATGAGTAGATTTTGTCTCGAAGCTCTGCATAAAAGTCTGAAGTTTATTGCACCAGAGGAAAGAAAGAACTTGCCATTTGCTGGCAAGGTTGTAGTTCTTGGTGGAGACTTTCGACAGATTCTCCCAGTTGTCCCAAAGGGGAGTCGAGAAGACATTGTCTATGCCAGTATATGTTCATCTAGATTATGGGAACATTGTAAAATTCTCAGATTGACGAAAAATACGAGATTAACTGTTGGCCAGACAATGTCCCCAACTGTTGCAAGCGAAATCAAAGATTTCTCGGAATGGATACTTAAAATTGGTGATGGAAATATCAGTACCGGAATTGATGGTGAAACATTAATTGATATACGTGACGATATACTACTTCGGACCTCAGGTGAGCACGTTGCCGCTATTGTCGAGAGCACTTATCCTTCCATTTTAGAAAACTTTGACGACCACTCTTTCTTCGAAGAAAGGGCTATTCTTGCACCAACTAATAGCATTGTTGAGACAGTAAATGAGTACGTGATGTCTATACTTCCGGGGGATAAAAGAGTATATCTTAGTTCTGACACCATTTGCAAGACATATGTGAATGGACAAGAAGAACACCAAGTGTACTCGATCGACTTTCTAAACACAATAAAGTGCTCAGGGATTCCTAATCATGTTTTTAAACTGAAGATTGGAGTTCCGGTTATGTTGATTCGAAACATGGATCAAGCCTCTGGATTATGCAATGGTACAAGGTTGGCCGTCACCCAACTCGGAGAACGTATTATTGAGGCAAAGATTCTTTCTGGAACAAATGTTGGAATGAAAGTCTATATTCCACGTATGGCGTTGAGTCCATCGGATAGCAGGGTCCCCTTTAAATTTTAGAGGAGACAGCTTCCACTCATCGTCTGCTTTGCAATGACTATAAACAAACGTCAAGGTCAAACTCTATCCAATGTTGGTTTGTACTTACCAAAACCAGTTTTTAGCCATGGCCAGCTCTGTGTCGCCATCTCTCGGGTGAAGAGTCGTAAAGGGTTAAAAAATTTATGCTGCGACGACGATGGTAACATTGTTAGTAAGACATCAAATGTCGTGTACAAAGAGATTTTTCAGAACCTCAAGTAAATTTTTTGTTATTTCATGAACAATTCTATTTCTACTATTTATGATTTTTCTTTTTTCTATTTCATTTTTTATGGTTTATTTCGTTCTGCCCGCGTAATACGCGGGTGTCTACACTAGTGTAATTCTAAATGTGCATTGAATTTCTATGTTTATTATTTGGTTTTTGCAATAATTCCAATTAGAACATTTAAATGTACAAATTTATTGGGAAAAATGGTATAGGTGTTGTTCCTTAGGTCGTAAGGAATAATATGGTGTAGTTTGTTTTGACAATATTTATATTTATAGAGACTTATAAATAGATTTAAATAGAGGGGAATTATTAATTGTGTAGAGAGAGAAATATAAATAATGTAATTTATATTAGTCAATAATATTAATGTTAATTGGTGCGTATTTAAAAATCCATTGATACACATTTAGAAAGACACAGATGTATTTGTCACCCAAACTAATTTATATTCTTTAGATCTTCATTAGATATAGTGTATTGAATGATTATGATTTGGCCTTACAGACTCATTATAAGAAGTGGGCCCATTGAAACCACTCCCTAAATATATATATATATATATATATATATATATATATATATATATATATATATATATATATATA
>BMAC01000049.1:1191081-1209568 GCA_014905375.1 Phtheirospermum japonicum
TATATATATATATATATATATATATATATATATATATATATATATATATATATATATATATATATATATATATATATATTATTTAAAAATAAATGTCACATGCACAAAATTAATGATGTTGACTTTATGCATTGGAGATAATTTTTAAAACCAAAATTTATTCTTCTAACATTCATCTTACGTGGATAGACATTCTACTAGTTGATTGACATGTGTTAAAAAATTTTTAGCGTCAAAAGACAGTAATTTAAATTTCATTCGTAAGAAAACGTGCTTACGAACTGGGTATACAAACCCCAAAAATATATTACTTTTCTTTGTTCAAGATCAAATACACAATTATAAAGTAATATATGAAAAACAGTAGTATCAACACTTGATACTAAAATACTTGGAGCCAAGCTTGTGATGATCTTCTCCATCATGGCTTCAAGTCCTTCTCGTGCTTGTGTTCTCCCTGCTTTGCGTCGTTCTCCTTTTGCTGCGTTCTTTAAGCCGTGTAAAAAGTGTATCCAAGTCTTGTCCTCTCATTGTCTTAAATAGACAAGAGTCCCAAACTTGGCAAATAAGTAAACAAGTCCTAAACATAATCTAGGAAAATAAATTCATAAACACAATTTAGGAATCAAATCTAGTGCCCCAATTTATTTTGAGCCCAAGAAAGGCAAACAACTAAAAAAGGAAAAGTTGTCAATAATAAAATTCTCAACAATCACCCCCTTTTGCCTCTCTGGACAAAATACCGACGACGCATCAAAATGTTCAAAAAACTCAAAAACTCCCCCTAAATAAATAACCATTGTTTAAAAACAAAAACCAACATTAAATTTTTTTTTATCAACCATAAATCAAAAACACATAGAGTTTAAAGAACTCTAGTCTTCCTCTTCTTCGACTTCCTCGAAGACGTCCCGCCATTCCTAGCTTTCCTCTTCCTCAACTTCTTTTTCTTCTTGTCATTGGCCAAACGAGCCAAGACCTCAGCAGCAGCATCTTCATCCTCAGCAACACCTGCAAAATCTCCATCTTCATCTTGTTGCGTCGCCATCATCATTTCCATCTCCCCCTTTTTGTTCGGAAAGCAAAAAGGCCTCCACGAACGAGTCTTGAAGCGCTTGTACCTGCACAGCTTGATCTTGCAACTGGGCAATTTGATGATCAAGTAAAGAACCTGGGCGTGCACCACCTAAGCAGAATAATGAACTATGTTGGGACTGGTGTTATTAACACTAGAACCATCACCGGAAATACCACTAGCTCGAGCAGGCGCCTGCCATGGGAGATCAACTACCCGTGCTCCAGTCGTGTGCTGGTCGCGCAAAGAGAACCACTCTGGCTCGCTAGTAAACAAATCATCTTTATCAGGCTAAATGCCTTGATTTTCAAGAGACTACAAATGAGATAAGGAAAACAGAAAGATGAGGTAGCCTTGGTCGTAGCAAACCGAGTAACCACGTCAAAAACGTGATGGCCAAAATTAAACTTAATTCTTCGTCCGAGCTTGAACAAGAACTAAGCTTGAGGTCGCGTAATAACCGTAGAGTTCTTTGTGGGAACCTAGTTATAGACAACCATTTTATGCAAGACAGAGTAGAGGGAGGATAGACGTGTGCTTGGCAACTGCTTACGCCACTCTTTCAGCAACCCATCAAATAGAAACTCAATGTCTTCATTCATTTCATCAACAGTTGAATCACCATGATACTCCTCAGTTCTAAACAGTTCATTAATAGAATCAGGAGTGAAAGAAAAAATCTTCCCTCACACAAATTTTTTCTCAAAGTTCACAGAATTGGGATCGACGATAGAAGGCAGCATGTTCGCATAAAACTCTAACACAACATCCCAAACAAACATAATTGCAGTTGAAACAGTCGAGTACATACCTTGGTGCTCAAAGAAGGCAATTAGGTTGTGCCTTTTAAAGATCTCAACCGGGATGCGACGCTCATCAATCATCCCTCTAAGGCGGTATCTAGTAAATAGCTTCTCAGCCTCGATAGTCAAAAACTTCGTGGAGACTTGAACCATGTCTTCAATATCAATGGCTTGAATCGCAGCTGCATCAGAGGTATTAGAATAATCAAAGGCAGCTAAAGGGATTGGAGCACTTGCAGATGGAACATTGTCAGAATCATAGCTGGTGCTGGATGAGGGAGCTGGATCAATGATAAGCGATGTTGGTTTTGGTGATATATCACCAGTACCAACACCCTCCTCGACCTTTTCGATGTGGGGTTCCCAACTTGACCAAAAACTTCTGGGATAATTGGCAAATCTGGGTGATTATCCACGTCAATCTCGTTGCCCTGTTGACTTCGAAAAACCTGAACATCTGGAATAGCGTCGGAGGAGGTCGTGATAGGCAATAGGACTCGCGGATTGATCGGAGGAGGACTGGCAGTAGTGGAGTCAATCGGTCATGGGTTTGGTGGTACAACACCACCCACCTCCACACAGGTGTCCTTAGCAGTGTAGGTCGGCATGTTCACTTGAAATTGTTCGTCAGTTGAGCATCGCACGTCGGCGAGAAGCTAAAGACTTTTTCTTGGTGAAGGGTTTGACATTCGGCAGATAATATCTAAGAGAAACAGATAAGTGAAATTGAAAGGGAGAGAATATTATCATTGGGGAATTGTTTATCGCGAGTAGTAAAAAGCAAGAGTGAATCAAAGGGTGAAAATCCCTAACTTTTTATTTGGGACAAATATTACCGTTGCCAGAATGCAGAAGGGTAAGTAAATAATACCAAAAGTAGTCCCTCTACTAACACAGTTACCTATTCTAACCCCAATAAAATTTTCTTTCCTTAAGAGAACAATACCACTCCTTCTTAAAAGACGACACACGATCTCAACCAAACTAATCCACTCTCTGAATTTTGGAAATAAAGATCATAAATCTCAACTACTTAGAAAACCGAAATAGAGCTAGATTTTAATAAACCATCACCATAGTTGAACAAATTCTTTGCAAAGAAATTTCTCATTCACCAAATTAACCTCATATAGTCCAATCCTCCGATTTTAACACCACTGAAACACTTGGTTAGAAAGATTCACAACATGATTAAGAGAGTTTAGGAAAAGACGCAAGCACAAGCAACATAACACACAATGAGACGACATCTTCTCAAAGTATGAATATCCTAATTGATGCCTAAAAATCATGACCTAAAAATTAAAAAAATACAATAATTGATTTAGGTGTCATGATCAGTGTTTCTTTTGATGTGATAACATTATAATTAACATTTTTTCAGGTTAGGTCAATGAAAACAGACCCCTTAACCCAAGTTAATAACTATGTCAAAATCACTCAAGGAGGTGAAAATCAACGATTGGATTTTATCTATTTATTATCTTTTCAGTATCTTTGGAAAGAAATTTACTTATCATTAGCAATTGCTAGAAAAATTAACACCCCTTGTTTTTAGACCTGGGAGAAAACCAGTTTCTGCGGGAATTTTCACAATCACCATTAAACAAAGAGGTTAGTCTTTTTGCCACTACTTCTTATTACAACACATAACCTTTCTACAATTCAATCAGATCCAATGCATTCACTATATGTATTAAAAAGAAAATAAAAAATGCATGCAAAATTTACATGTCATGGCTGATGACAGTTCAGGTGTCATGACATCGAATTTAAAATCGACTTAAACAATGCACATTCCGAGATCTCTTCTCAAACGAGAAAAGGTCTCTATATCTAATGCCTTTGTGAAGATGTCAGCAAGCAGATTGTCTATTCCTATATGCTCAGGACTAACTATCTTCCTCTCAACCAAATCACTAATTTACATGTTTGATTTGTGAGTGCTGGACCGGATTTTTTGAGATATCAATGGCACTGGAATTATCACAAAGCACAGTCAAAATTCTACTATGTAGACCGTAGTCCTCTATCATTTGGTTCATCCATAACAACTGTGTACAAGCACTTCCAGCTGCAATATACTCGACTTGAGTTGTAGAAAGAGAATGCAATTTTGTTTTTTTGCTATACCATGAGATAAGATTTTTACCCACGAAAAAACACCCCTGTAGTACTCTTTCTATCCACAACATCCCCAGCCCAATCCGAGTCCATATATCCTATAAGTACAGTACTTGTTTCTTTAGAATACCAAACACCCAAATCAGTTGTACCAGCTATATAACTAATGATTCGTTTAACTGCTTTCAAATGTGACTCTTTAAGATTTGATTGGTACTTAGCACATAGACACACACTATACATTATATCAAGGCTGCTAGTAGTTAAGTACAAAAGACTCCCTATCATGCTTCTATACAAGGTGTTATCAACACTAATACCAACATCATCTCTAGACAGTTTCATGGTTTTGCCCTACGGTGTTTTCTTATGTGTATCACCCTCTAACCTAAATTTCTTAACAAGATTATTAGCATACTTGGACTGAGAGAGATAACTACCGGCATCCAACTGTTTAATTTTCAAACTAAGAAAGTAAGAGAGATTACCTTCCATGCTCATTTCGAATGTTTCAGGCATTCTCTTAATAAACTCACTCACCATCTGCTCGTTAGTAGATCCAAAGATTATATCATCTACATAAATATGGACAATCAAGATGTGCTTATTTTATCTAAGGAGAAATAAGGTTTTGTCAACTTCCCCTTGTCTAAAATCTAAAAACAGCAGGTGTTGATTCAACCTTTCATACCAAGCTTTGGAAGCTTGTTTTAAACCATATAAAGCCTTTTTCAATTTTAAAACAAAATCTGGTTTGTGGGGATCTACAAACTCTTTAGGTTGCTCAACAAATACTTCTTCACTTAACACTCCATTAAGAAAAGCACTTTTTATGTTCATTTGATGTAGAGATATTTTCATATGACAAGCTACAGAAAGTAAGAGTCTTACTGATTCAAGCGAGCAAATGGAGAAAACATCTCTTCAAAATTGATACCTTCAATTTGTGTGTACCCTTGTGTAACCAGTCGTACCTTGTTCCTCACAATATTGCCCGCCTCGTCCATTTTTTTCTTGAAAATCCACTTAGCACCTGTTACATGTGAGTTTCTTGGATTGGGAACTAAGTCCCAAACATCGTTCTTAGCAAATTGGTCGAACTCCTCTTGCATGGCCTTTATCCAGAATTCATCTTTAAGATCATCCTCTACACGTTTTGGCTCTGTTTTGGAAAGAAACAAAGAATCTCGAATTTTAGAACGGTTAGTAGATAAGCAAACAGACCTTACCATCTCTTTGAAGTTTAGTTGTCGGTTTCTTGTACTTCTTTCATCGAGATATCTAATGATTTGTCCCATAAGATGGTTCCTCTAAATTCTAGAGAGTATATCCCTCTGATGTAAGTCAATCTGATTAGCTGGATCTTCCTCATCTGGATCTGATTTTGATTCTGGAGCAGCCTAAGTTGGTGTTAAGTCTGGTGACATGTTATCAGTACCGTCACCACCTACATCTTCAGTATCTAAACCTGCAGTTTCATCTACACCAACCGTAACATTCTCTTGAGGATTCTGATCATAAACCAGATCATTATCCTGAGCAGGTTTAACACCACTAACCAAGTCATCAAACTTGACATTTACTGACTCAATGATGCAACGCGTTCTATATTACACTCTATATGCATGACTATTTCGAGAGTTGTTAGAAGAGTTTTCGTGGTGTTGAAATGAATCAACGGGTTCATTGGCTCGATATTATCGGAATTCGATTCAATTGCAAGTTTCAAGGTGTTTCAAGCTTGGAAAATAAAAGGAAAATGAAAATAAAGCAATTAAAATATCTAACTATCCTAGGAATTAAAAGTGCAAGTTGGTCGGATGACTCGTCGTATGCCTCAATAAGTAAATGCAAGCAAGTAATGAAAATAAGCAAGAAAATGCAAAGTTTCACCAAGTACAAGCATGCATGCACAAGGTACAACTATGCATAAAAACTCAAATAAAGCAAATTAGCAAAAATTGAAAGCATGGATGTAAAGAGCAATGGAAATTAACAAGAAAGTTCAAAACTTTAAGGAAAATAACAAGCAACAAAGGGTAGATCTAAGATTCAAACTAAAACTATGCATGAAAACTAAATTGCAAATAAAGCATATGAAAAACTTAAAATCATGACGATCCAAGACCCGATCTACAATCTAGATGTGTCACTCATCTATAATTCATAGCCAAATCATAAGTTTCATCATGAATTCAAGTAGCTAAGACAAAAAGCATGAAATGAAGAAAAATGCATGAAACATATGAAATTACTTGAAATTAAACAAATCAAGGACTTGATCTATGATTTAGATGTGTCACTCAACTAGGATTCATAGCCAATTTACAAGATCAAGCACAACTTCTAATACCTAAGGCAAAAAGCATAAAACAAATGAAGAACAAAGCATGAAACTAAAAGAAAACTTACTAAAATTAAATGGAGAATCCAAAAGCTTGATTGAAATTGCAAGGAATTAAAGATCCAAGGGAGTACTTGAATCCTTCTTGAGCTTACAAACCCAAGGAAAAGCTTGAAAATTAAATCTAGAGAGAGAAATTAAGTCCCAAACCCAAGCTTGGGTTGGGAGGAGGTGTTTTTCCAAAAATGAAAGAAGTTTCTTATTTATATTACATTTGATTGGGTTTAAATGGGCCAAAATAGCCTTAGAGGCTTAAAATTCCCGGGTTTGACCAAGTTTGACCCGGAGGCACCTTCCTAGACCCTTGGCTAGCTTTTTGGCACTTTTTGGCTCGAGATGGCTCGACCATGACTCGATGTGGCTCGGCCATGGCCGAGCTTGGGCGCTGCTGGGTGCTGTGTGACCGGCAGGCTGGGGCGTGGGCGTGGGCGCTGGGGCCTGAGCTGGGCGCTGGGCGAAGCTTGGCGCGAGGGTTGGCGAGCTAGGGCGAGGCCTGGCGACGCTTGGCGAGAGGATGCGCGCAAGTGAGCGCGAGCTTGGGCAAAGGTTGGCGGGATGGCGCGTGCGGGCACGGGCAGGCGCGACGCTGCGCGCAGGCGCGGGCGAGACGTGTCGAGAGGCCGCGCGCAGGCGCGCGCGGGTGCTGGCGAGTGCTGCCGGGCTTGTGCGGGCGCTGCCGAGAGCGCTGAGCGGCTGGCGCGCAGGGCGCGCGCTGGCGCACGGCAGGGCACCGGGTGGCGCGAGCGGGCGCGAGACTAGGCCAGCATTCCAGAATGCTTGGGCATTTTTGAGCCTCTCTTTGCCTGAATTTTGGTCCTCAATGCCTTAGCCTATAAATAGAGATTTTGAACATAAAAACCCAAGAATTTCACCAAACCTCAAGGTAATTGAACCAATTAAACCAAATTAAATATAAAGTTGGCAAGAAACACGAAAAACAATAAAACAAGAAAAACGACCTAAAAATCTAACGAAAAATGACTCAAAACTATTAAAATCAATATAAAAATCTATCTAAAAACACGAAGAAAAACACAACAATTACATGCAAAACAAGAGTATCCCATGAAAATATATTTATCACTCTTTGAGTAAAGTTTTACAAGATGATTCCTATCATTTAACACATAACAAATTCACCAAAAAAAATATGAAAATAACTCAAATTCGGCCTTTTGCGCATCAATAATTCATAGGGAGTAACACATGACCCAGGTCTAAAATACACCCTATTAATTATGTGGCATGCAATGTTCATTGCTTCTGCCAAAAAATGTTTAACAATCCCATTTGAAATAAGCATAGTCCTTATTTCTGCAAGAGATCTATTTTTGCGTTCGACTATCCCATTTTGTTGGGGGCTGATGGGTGAAGAAAATTCACGAGTTATACGAAGTTTGGAACAATAATTTGAAAATGACACATTCTCAAGTTCTTTCCCATTATCTGACCTTATTCTACCTATAATCACACCAAAACGAATTTATAACTTTTTTCCAAGTTTTTTAAATGCTTCTAAAGCCTCAGATTTCTCTTTAAAAAATTCTACCCATGTAAAACATGAAAAATCATCAACAAGTACAAGTACATACCTCTTACCACGAAGGCTTTCTACTTCAAGTGGACCCATAAGACCCATTTAAAAGTTCGAAATACTTTGATGTAGTGAGACTCTACACATTCAGATGTGACACCCTAACCTGCTTCCCTTTCTGACACGCCTCGCAAACTGGAATGTTTTTAGTGTTGAGCTTAGGTAGTCCATTCACAGCATCCTTCTTGACCAATCTCTCCAACATTTTGTAATTGACATGTTCGAGCTTTTGATGCCACACCTCGACATCACTCAGTTGAGATATCTTGCAGAAAACATCACCGTTGATTTAGTAGCAATTGTTAGAAGTCCTCTGACAAGTAAGAATACATGCATTGCTCTCGTCATAAACTTCACACTTTTCATGAGTGAACTTGACACTAAACCCAACAGCACATAGTTGGCTAATACTTATCAAGTTTGCAGTTAAGCCTTCAACAAGCAATGCATTTTCAAGCTTTGGAATACCAGGAACATGAAGGGTTCCTTGTCCAATGATTTAGCCATTTGCACCTCCACCATACTTCACCTTTCCTCCATGAAACTTGATATATTCAAGAAAAGATTTTCTGAGACGGTCATATGTTTAGAGCATCCACTATCAAAGTACCAGGCTCCAGGAATGTGAGATTTCAGAGAGGAATAGATCATGTTACATTTGATATCGTTCTTTTTGACCCAGACCTGCTTGAATTTGGTGTTGGTTTTGGTGTTAGGAACGGAAACCGTCACGGAACTCGGCAGACATCTTTGACCTTTTAAACTGATTTTGTTTGCCAACGATCTTCCAGCAAAATGATCGTATGTGACCTCGTTCACCACAGTGATGAAACACGTATTGTCTTCTTCTTCTCTTTTGGGATTTGGTCATCTTCACCTTTGGACTTGAATCTGGCATTTTTTGAACAGCCTTGTATCCAATCCCGTGTTTTGAAGAATGCGAGATACTCAATTCTAGAATTCCATCAGGCTTATCCTTACCCTTGTTGAGGTTTGAGAGGGTCTCATGGATCTTCTTCAAATCAGTCTTCACTTGTTAACATCCTTTTTGGTGAGTGACGACTCCAATCGGATAATTATATTTAGTTGATCATCCTTTTCTTGAGTCAGTTTGTCCATCTTGATCATAAGTGACTTCACTTTAAAAACCTGATTACCCCAGTTGCCAAATAATTCATCATACTCAATTCTCAGCTTCTCATATCTGTCAAATCCTTGAGCATCCATAGCGTCCTACAAAATAAGGATCAGTATACTTAGTACGTCAAGTATCCTGCTCTGATACCGATTGTTAATTCGTAGGTCTATGATTAATTAAAATAAGAATCAGTAAAATAGATGTTAAGACAGGTGTTAAAACAATGAAACTAACATGAAACAGATAATATGAAAATAAGCAGCGGAATAAATATTAAAAAGAGAACACAACAATTTAAATTTTGTTCGTAAGCAAACGTGCTTACGAACTGGGTATACAAACCCGAAAATTATATTACTTTTCTTTATTTAAGATAAAATACACAATTATAAAGTAATATATGAAAAACACTAGTATCAACACTTGATACTAAAATACTTGGAGCCAAGCTTGTGATGATCTTTTCCATTGGTTAGGCAACTTCAATGATCTCCGTGATTAGAATCGTGGCTTCAAGTCCTTCTCGTGCTTGTGTTCTTCTTGCTTTGCGTCGTTCTCCTTTTGCTGCGTTCTTTAAGCCGTGTAAAAAGTGTCTCCAAGTCTTGTCCTCTCCTTGTCTTAAATAGACAAGAGTCCGAAACTTGGTAAACAAGTAAACAAGTCCTAAACACAATCTAGGAAAATAAAGTCCTAAACACAATATAGGAAACAAATCTAGTGTTCTAATTTATTTTGGGCCCAAGAAAGGCAAATAACTAAAAAAGGAAAAGTTGCCAAGAATAAAATTCTCAACACTATTTATCTTGGTTCTAAAACAACGAAACCCACCTCGTGGCACCTTCAAGAAAATAACGACGTTTGATTACTTTATGTTTCTTATTGAATAAGTCGATTGCTCGTATTGTGGATATTGTTGATCAAATTACACGACACGTATCAATGCAAACATGTTCGATGATAATTATCTAGTAAAACCCAAGTTAAAATCATAGTACGTGCTTAAGATGATATGACATGGTTTATTTTTACGCAATTATATTTTTTCTATATTTTTTTTTTGATTTTCTTTGATTAAAAAACTTGAAGGGAATTGGTCACCTTCTAATTTTCTAAATAAAAAAAATTGTATTTACCAATCAATTACTATTTCTCGTGGTTCTAAAACAACAAAACCCACCTCATGGTACCTTCACAAAAACTAAAACATTTCAATTGAACAAGTCTATCGCTCGTATCGTAGATACTGTTGATCGAATCACACGACACGTGTCAATATGTACATGTTAGGTGATAATTATCTAGTAAAACCCGGGTTAAAATCATCTTATGTGCTTAAAATGTCATGATATGGTTTATGTTTATGCAATTAAATTTATCTTCTATTTTTTAGATACTTTTAAATAAAAAGATTCATAAAAAATAGAAAAAAAAATGTATTTACTGATCAATTATTATTTCTCGTGGTTCTAAAAAACCAAACCCACGTCGTGGTACCTTTGCAAAAATAACGACGCTTCATTATTTCACTTTTCCAATTAAACAAGTCGATCGCTCGTATTGTGGATACTGTTGATCGAAGTACACGACTTCCCAATATATACCTGTTCCTTAATAATAATCTAGTAAAACACGGGTTTAAATAATATTATGTGCCTAAAAGGGTCTTATATGATTTATTTTTACGCAACTATATATTTTTTCTATTTTCTTTTGAATTTATTTTAATTAAAAAAATATCAAGGGAACCAATTCCCTTCGAGAAAACTCGAGGAAAAAGCTTTCCCCTCATGTTTTGCCTAGGGGAATAGCTCCCATGGATTTTTTCAATTAAAGAATCCAAATAGAAAATAAAAAAAATGCATTTTAATGATCAATTACTATTTCTCGTGTTTCTAAAACAATGAAACTCACCTTGTTGTTACGGGCCTATCCCATTGGGTGGGATAGTGCAGCAGAACGTGCCCGTGCAGCTCGAACATGTCAGAGAAGCCACGAGGCCTAATTTGGGAGTCCATCGGGACAAACAAGAAGAACAAGTAAGAAAGGAATAAACAAGAGTTTGGGAGAATAATTGTTGTATTAGACTCATTGGAACTCGTTGATAACATTAAAATAGGACGAGGGGCCTATTTATACTGACACTACTATGCTAGAGTTAGGGTTGGGTTGTCCCTTACTCAAGCTACTCAAGCGCCGCTCGGTCAGGAATACCTTAAAAGAATATATAATCTATATACATGCCTATTCCGTCTAGCCTATCAACACATATGTGAAACCCGTCCATTAAGGTAACTACCCTAATTGGCTAACTGCCATATAAAGGAAATGTAATACACAAGAAATCTCATTGCCATAGGAGACTCCACTTGGACAATGGCTCTATAAAGCCGGATTGGCCCAGTATATCCCGCATTCCTCTCACCTTGGGCTTTCTTGCAGTCGGCCCATGACGCTTGGCTACTCGGGCACGTTCGATCCCACCCGCCATGTTCGAGTAAGTTGGGCAGAAAGGCCTTGAGGTGACTGATTAGCACATATTTGTCCTTATTTTCTGTAGTATTTTAGCTTGTTTTTCTATTTGTTTTTGGTATAAGTTGGATGATTTAAGCTTAATTTCTTATTTTCATAGTTCCAGCTTATTTTACCGTATTTTGATCGTAATTGATGTAATTAGGTGGTATTTCGTTGTTTTTCACCTTACAGCTAAGTAACCGGAAGAGTTCAGCGCGTAATTAGATGAAGTTGATGTTCAAGAAATGGAGAACGAACTTTCCAGTGAACGAGTAGCAAAGAGATAGAGAAACTGAGGAAGACGCTCTGTCGCGTCGACTGATGCAAGCGTCGACGCGAGCCATGATCCGCGTCAGTCGACGCAGGGCCGACGCACCATCGACGCAACTTGATGAAGCGTCGTTTGAAGGAGCATCAGTCGACGCAATTTGCTGAAGCGTCGACTGAAGGAGCGTCAGTCAATGCACCGTCGACGCAACTTGCTGAAGCGTCGACTGAAGGAGCGTCAGTCGACGCACTGTCGACGCAATTCTCTGAGGCGTCGATCCATGACCGGGTCAGTCGATGCACCCGCCCTGCCGACACGCACACCTAGGCAGCAGCGACGCCGAGCACCAACACGCGTCATTCGATGCACTGTCGACGCACCGTCGACGCGGCGGCCCAGAATTGGGAATTTAGGGTTTCTTATGCTCCAAGTTAAGGGAATTCTATATAAACCCCCCTAAGTCCGTCCCTAAAGGATATAACTCTCACCCATACTCTGAATATTCGATCTTTTGGTTCGAGAACAACACCATCCACATCCATATAACAACAATTGATCAAGATCGAAGATTCGAGGATCGCTAAGCTCCAACCATCCGTTCGTGATTCGTTCTTCGACTAAGATCAACCGCCTCTCCGGATTAGCTGGATAATTTACTACGCTTTCTAGTTTAATAAGTACTCTAAACCCTTTATTCGTTTTCGTAGTTTAATTTATGCAATTAAGTAGCTGCTTTTCAATAATTGTTTTTGAATTGTTTCATGCTTAGAACCCTAGATACTTTTGGTATTAAATTCGTAATCTTAGTTTAATTAATGATTGGTTATCATTCTCGTTTAGTTAATTCATTTCATTTATATTGCGTTCTAGATAATTGCTGTTCGTTTATGCTAATTGATCTCGTTTAAGTTCTAGATTAATTTCTTTAGTTTACATGTTCTAGTTGCTGAATTAAAATACCTAGTTTTAATTATTGTTCATGTGTTTTAAATTTCTAGATAATCAAAACAATCAACCCCCCCCCCCTCCCAATTTGTATGTGGTTATTGTGTTGAACAAACTATTTAGAATTCCAATTGTATGTTCCTTGAGAGACGACTCGAGTCAAGTTGCCAAACTACGCGCGACCCCGTTCTCTTGCAGGCAAGCTATTGATCTTTTGACAAATTTTCATAAGTTGGCAACACAAAAGCTTGAATCAAGCTTTTGTGTTGCCTACTTATGAAACTTTGTCAAAAGATCAATAGCTTGCCCGCAAGAGAACGGGGTCGCGCGTAGTTTGGCAACTTGACAATTATCACTAGAACTGAGATCTCTGGTCGACTGGCCCATGGTGAGCGACAAATTCATTAATCAGTACTACTCAGCTCAGACGACGGGCCACATAAGGAGACAAATAGCCAACTTTGTCCAGCAAGACGGGGAGTTGTTTCACGAGGTGTGGGAACGTTTCAAGCTTGCCCCCATCATCACAACTCTCCAGGAATGGTGAATCAACTCTTCTACGAAGGACTTATAGATTCTTACAAGAATAACGTAGAGGTAGCTGCTGGGGGTGATTTTGGGAATTTGACAGCGACGTCTGCCAAGCAACTATTTGAAAGAATGAGCAAAAAGTCAAGGCAAACGAGCTCTCGACCACGAAAGATAAGGGTTAACGGGGCAACTGAGGTGCCAAGTAATGAGACCTTCGAGGCATGTAACCGTTGTGGAGAGCAAGGGCATTGGGTGGATTCATGTACAATGGGGTATCACGAAGATACCGACGCTGAAGCGCAAGCCATCAAAGATCAATTACGCAACATAGATCTTCCAACCTATGAGCACAGGCCTCAGACAAATCCCAAATTTAATGCAAATCGTAACTCTCCTTACTTAAAATGGGGCCCTAAAAATCCACATTTCACCACAAACTAAATCAACACAGCCACCACCGAGAAAATCACTACCAGCTGGGCCGACACCTACTCCTATACAGCCGAACGATCAGCTGCTAATTTGGCAACAGAACCAAGTCACTGAGACACTCAGAAATAGGGATGGACTGACAAATCTGACCACGCAAGTTAATAAGCAAGGAGGGGTCTTGGATGACTTATCTAAGAGCGTGAAGAACTTAGATAAAATGATGGGCCAAATGGCGACTTTCATGGCCAAACATGACAATGAAAAAGGGAAGTTTTCGAGCCAACCCGAGCAAGCTTCTGCGGTTCATATTTTACGAAGTGGGAAGACGATAAATAACGTAGTCGAAGAAGAGAACGAAGAGGACACTAATATTGCAAATGAGGGGATGCCTACGAACAATGACCCTAACCCGGTTGACCAAATGCATAAGTCACCAAATCCTTACATTCCTGGGTCATTTAAAGGGAAGTCCCCGAATCAAGTACCCACTCTTGTAACAAATGACGATTCCACCAAGTCTCCGACTCAGCAACCGAAGGCATTGCCAACCACTATTCGAGACAAGGTTCCTTTCCCAAGTCGCCTACGCCTAGCCAAAGAAAATAAAAAGTTCATTAAACTTTATAATCTACTCAAGAATGTCAACATTAATCTCCTTCTGTTAGACGTAATCAAGACGATGCCCGCATACGTGAAATTTTTCAAGGAATTAGTCGCGAGGGAACGGCGTCTGGAGACACTTCAGCAAGTTAAGTTAACGAAGGAGGTGAGCGCCATATGCAAAGGGCCTCTACCCAAAAAGGAGAGAGACCCGACAGTTTCTGCATAACCATCACCTTGGGAAACGGACAGACAGCACGAGGAATGCTTGACCTTGGAGCAGGAATCAATTTGATGCCTTATTCCCTTTATAAGGAATTCGATTTGGGGACAATGAGACCAACGATGATGCGGCTACAATTGGCGGACCGATCAATTAGACAACCACTTGGCATAGTCGAGGATGTTCTAGTTTAAGTTGGCGAGCTTGTGATTCCAGTCGATTTCGTCATACTGGATGTCGGCGAGGTTTCGAAGGAGGGCACTGAACATACTATTTTGCTTGTTCGACCATTTATGTCCACTTCTAGTACACTATTTGACGTACACAAAGGGAGGATGACCTTATCCGTGATGGGAGAGACAATCACATTTTTGTTGAAAGATATCCACAACACTCCTTTGCCATACATGAATGAAGATTTCTCGTTTGTTAACCCGATTGCCTCCTGTGTTCACAAGCTTAAGGGGATCACTGTGCTAGATGAGTTAAGCGTCGAGGATTACACATAATTTTTGAACAGGGTGGCTGAGATGTTAGAGATAGATTTGAATGAGATCGACAAAGACCATGAAGAGGTTGACGATTTTGATGAAGAATTGTGTGAAATAGCCACTGCACCCGAACTTGGTCCAAAGATGGAGTTAAAGCCGCTACCGAGCCACTTGAAGTATGTTTTCCTCAAGCCTAACGAAACGAAATCAGTCATCATATATTCAGACTTGTCGGAACACGAGGAGAAGGAATTAGTTGCGGTGTTAAGCAACCATAAGGAATCAATAGGATGAGCATCAGCGACATCAAAGGAATAAGCCCCGTGACTTGCATGCATAGAATCGAGATGGAACCCGATGCCAGGCCTGTGAGGGAAAGTAAACGGAGACTGACACCAACACTTTATGAGGTGGTTAAGAAAGAAATTTTTAAACTTAAAGACGAAGGAATCATTTTTGCCATCTCCGACAGCAAATGGGTAAGCCCAATTCATGTGGTTCCAAATAAAGGAGGCATCACCATCGCCGAAAACGCAAAGGGTGAGATGGTGCCAACCCGCCTAACTACTGGATGGCGTATGTGCATCGATTATAGGAAGTTAAATGCGGCCACTCGTAAGGATCATTTTCCTCTACCGTTCATTGACCAACTTCTTGACAATCTCGCGGGACACGAACTCTACTGCTTTATGGATGGCCTTTCGGGCTATTATCAAGTGGCCATCGCTCCGGAAGATCAGAGAAAGACAACATTCACATGCCCCTTTGGCACATTCGCTTTTCGAAGAATGCCCTTTGGCCTGTGCAACGCACCAGCGACTTTTCAAAGGTGCATTCTCTCAATTTTTAGTGATTTTATTGATGACTTTCTTGAAGTCTTTATGGATGATTTTTCGATTTTTGGGTCATCTTTTGATAATTGTTTATCTAATTTGTCAAGATTTCTAGAACGATGCATTGAAAAAAATCTAACTTTGAGTTGAGAGAAATCCCATTTTATGGTAAAAGGTGGCACTGTTCTAGGCCATGTTGTTTCTAAAAAGGGGTTGGAGGTAGATAAGGCAAAAATTGATGTAATTGAAACCCTCCCTCCGCCTCGAGATGTTAAAGGGATTAGGAGTTTTCTTGGTCATGCAGGTTTTTATAGACGTTTTATCAAAAACTTTTCAAAAATAAGTCGTCAACTTTGCAAACTATTGACCTTAGATACTCCTTTCATTTTTAATGAAGAATGTTTGAGTGCATTTAATGAATTAAAAGAGAGTCTTACGTCTGCCCCTGTGGTTGTTGCTCTCGACTGGACCTTACCCTTTGAAATTATGTGTGATGCCTCTAATGAGGCGGTGGGGTCTGTTTTGGGAAAACGTGTGGAAAAACTGCTCAGGGTCATTTATTATGCTAGTTATATGCTAAACGATACTCAACGTAATTATACCACAACTGAAAAAGAATTACTGGCAGTCGTATTTTTGCTTGACAAATTTAGACCGTATATAGTTGGAGCTAAGGTAATTGTACATACTGATCATGCTGCTTTATGCCATTTGTTTTCCAAACCACAAAGTAAGCCACGCCTTATTAGGTGGATTTTGTTGCTACAAGAATTTGATGTGGAAATAAAAGATAGACGAGGTTGCGAAAATGTTGTGGCGGATCACTTGTCTAGAATGATAATTGAGGAGAATGAGGGGGAGAAATATTTTATTAACGATCTTTTTCCTTATGAGAATGTTTTTAATCTTGAGCAATTAATTACTCCTTGGTACGCTGATATTGTGAATTATCTTGTTTGCAAAATAATGCCTAACCATTTATCCTACCAAGAACGGAAGAGATTTTTGAGTAAATGTAGGGACTACTTTTGGGATGATCCCGATGTTTTCAAACGCTGCAAGGATGGTCTAAATAGGAGATGCATTCCAAACAACGAAATGGGGAGCATTCTCCAATTTTTCCATGACCATGGAGGGCATTTTGGATCTCAAAAGACGGCGTTCAAAGTGTTACAAGCTGGATTTTATTGGCCGAGTTCATTTGCTGATGCGTTTGAATATTGCAAAACTTGTGACAACTGCCAACGTACCGGAAACATAGGGAAGCGAGATGAAATGCCACAGGTACCTAACCAAGTTGTAGGGATTTTCGATGTATGGGGGATAGACTTTATGGGACCTTTCCCTAAGAGTGGAGATTTTGAGTACATCCTTGTTGGTGTCGACTACATGTCAAAATGGGTGGAAGCAATCCCTACTCGAAGAACTAATGCAGAAGTTATTCTCAAATTCCTCGAAGAAAATATTTTTAGTAGATTTGGGGTGCCGAAATCGATAATTAGTGATGGAGGAATCCATATTTGCAACAAAGCATTTGCAAAGCTGATGAAAAAATACGGGGTCCGACACAAGGTAGCTACGCCTTACCACCCTCAAACGTCTGGTCAAGTCGAAACGAGCAACCGTCAAATTAAGGCCATCCTCGAGAAAACAGTCGGGCCGAGTCGAAAGGATTGGGCAGTCAAACTTGTCGACGTACTGTGGGCATACCGAACAGCCTATAAGACGGTGCTTGGAATGAGCCCTTTTCGCCTAATCTATTGGAAAGCTTGCCATTTGCCCGTTGAGCTAGAACATCGAGCTGGTTGGGCAATTCGGAAACTGAACATGAATTATGATGAGGCTGGCGAGTACAGGAAGTTGGAACTAACTGAACTTGAGGAAATAAGGAATGAGTCCTATGATACTGCATGGAGGCAAAAGAAGATGACCAAAGTCTACCATGATCGGAAACAGGTCAACAAGCAATTGGAGGTAGGTAAGTTAGCTCTAGTCTTTAACTCGAGATTTAAACTTTTTCCAGGGAAAGTAAAATCAAAATGGAGTGGACCGTTCGTGATAAAAGAGATCAACGAGTTTGGAGCTGTAACCCTTTACGATGAAAAATGAGACGCAACATTTCAAGTTAATGGGCACCGCGTTAAATTATACCGTGACGGAGAGATAACAAATCAAGATCGCGAAGTGTGGGCGATGGTGGACCTGATTCGAACTTTTTGTACCTACTTTTATTAAATTTGTCAATTTTAAAAAGCTCGCCCGTAAGAGTACGGGATCGCGTGTAGGTTGATAAGTTGAACCGAGTCGATCTCTCGAGGAAAACTAGTCTCGGAAGTTCCTTTTATGTTTGTTTGTTTACGAATAAGAAATAAAATTAAATTCTAATCTAAACACATTAAAGCAATAAATTGATCTAAACGAAGAATAATGAAATTCAAGGGTTTTGAAAAGATTTAGAAAACTAAGGTTCTAGAGCTTCGAATCGTTTCCACGATCTATTGGGATAAACCCAATT
>BMAC01000049.1:1216373-1232164 GCA_014905375.1 Phtheirospermum japonicum
AAGAATAATGAAATTCAAGGGTTTTGAAAAGATTTAGAAAACTAAGGTTCTAGAGCTTCGAATCGTTTCCACGATCTATTGGGATAAACCCAATTGATGGTTCACGACGATTCTAGGCTCTAGACCYGTTARATCTACCCAATCAATCTCATCAATWTCATCATAATATTCTCATCACAATCATCAATCMAAAATCACCAAGATCATACAATTCATCATACATGGGGGGTTTGTTTGAAGATTGAATTATTCTAAATTAAACTATCAAGCAAGAATTTAAAAGCATAAGAACTAATTAAACTAAATTAAAACAAAAGTAATTAAAGACTTACTAATTAAACTATGACGAAAGTTGCAGCGTTCYGRAAGYGAATCTTGAATCTAAATTATCTAAACTATCTAAGAACTAATCTAAACTAATCTAAAACTAAGAATTTAAAACTAAGAAATTATGAGAAGTAACTACGAAATTAAACGACACTCGTTGGGGTTGTCAGCCCCTAAGAGGCTTTAGAAACCTAGAAATATTATTATGTCTCTTAAAAAATGAAATACATAGGGTTTTTATAGTTGTGGGAAGTCTTGGGTAGCAAGAAATCATAAAAACGCGTGGAAATTGCATTTTCTGGGCAGTCGCGTCGACCGAGCGTCGACTGACGCGGTTCGGATCGACGCGACAGAGAGTTTGGGGGCATTGCTGTCGATTAGGGTTTCTATAACTGTGACAAAGGAAAACCGTTATAGAATATCAGCGTGGGCATGGCTCGGCAGCGTCGGCAGGCAACGGTCGGCAGGTGTGCGCAGCGCTTGGCTGGACTGGGCGGCCGGGGATACTATAACAGTTTCAGATGGAAAACCGTTATAGAAAGTCTGGCAGCTTCACATTCTTCAAATCGCGGCCCGTTTTCGCTGAAACTCTACTCGTTTGCCCATTCTTGACTACGTCCAAACCAAAATACTTTAAAATACCTAAAATAAACATAAAATTAATTAATTATAATAAAAATATGATAAAACAAGTTGGAGATAAGAAAATACAAAAATATGCTCAATCTATCCAACTTTCACCGAAAACAATAATAAAAATTAACTAAAATACTAAATAAAATCAAGATAAATTTGTGTTAATCAGGACCCACCTCCGATGGCAATTTAATCACGACACAATTACGTCGAGCAAACGACGTTAAAAGATGCGCTTCTTGGGAGGCAACCCAAGCTAGTGTATTTTCTTTATTTTGATTTTCTTGTATTTTAGTTATTTCTTTTTTTCTACTTTTTGTAAGTGTTTGAACAGGATTTAGGTCGAGATAAGATTAATTCATCATTTGAAGAGTGATAGATTCGCATGATAACCAGCCTGTAGCCGCGTCGACTGACGCGACGTCGACGCGGAAACGACGCTACCTGGGCGCTCGCGTCGACTGACGCAGAGTCGATGCGGCGTCGACGCCACCTGTGCGCGAGAGAAGATTTTTGGTAAGTTTTAGCTGCGATTTTTGGGAGTTTTATTCTCAATAGGTCAGCGAATTTTTGGGATTTATTTGCACGAAATTTGTCAAAGATTGGGGTCAAGATCTTTTGTCTTAAAGGAGTTCTAATTAGATAAGGAGACTTAATATCTCTTCCCTTATTTGTAATTTGGGTGAATTTAGGATTCCTATTTTTAAGGTCTTTTGATCCCTATATAAACCAAACCTCTTCACTCTTAATTTCATTATTCTCAAAGCTCTACATCTCCTTACACCAAAATTATTTTCGCTCCACACCTTTCCTTACCATGAGGCCAGTTCCAAAAAACACCAAAAACCATGAGAAGATGTGGATGCTGAGAGAGGAGCACGACGAGAAATTGGACCAGCTGCATGATGAAGTAGAGAGGGCGAACGATTTGGTTGGTGATTATCAATTGGATGAGGTTAACTACACCCTCCAAATCGATACTCTCAAAGACGAATTGAGAAGGGCGGAGGAGATCAACGAGGGATTGAGGGACATGAACCTTCAACTAAGGACCACCATTAGAGGCTTAAGGGGTATTGAGCATGTCCTCGAGCAGCAGAGGGAGGAACTTGATGAGCGTGCCATGACCAAGAACGAGCTCCGCGATGCACTTCTCCGAGCTCGAGAGACGATTGCCACCTTGACTAAGGTAAACAATGAGATGATATGGGATACGGCCAGATTATCAGGTGAGATCGATATGAGGGACGAGCGCCTAAAGGAAGCGAATTCCGAAATAGGAAATTTGACACAAGACGGAATAACCCTCTTGCAAAGTAACCATGCAACCCGCGAGGAGAAATTTGCGCTCTTACGACGAATTGAGGAGTTGGAGGCTCAAATCAAGGATTTTAATGTGAGAAACGCGGCGAACGAGTGGAATTTAGGATTTTGGGAGCAGTGCTTGGAAGAGGCTAGCAAGAAGATCGTCGCGTTAGAGCGATTGGGTTTCAAATCCCCTTAGATTCTTGGGGCTTGCTATTATTTATCTATTCATGGTTTTCCATAATCGAGTCGTGGAATTGTCTTTCCACCTTATCCTGTTTAGTTTATTGCAATTTCAATTTTAATTCGGTTGTTTACGTATTTTGTTTCAGCAATTAATAAAATTTTATTTTTTGTACGCCTTGCTTTTACGTATTTCTTGCACCGTGGACGTTTTTATTTTTCTTGTGAGATTGTGCAGTTATCCATGGTTAAAAATCATTTAGCAGAGGGGGTAATCGATGGAATACGAACGGTAATCTCATTACTTTATGTTTCTAATTGAACAAGTCGAAATCTCATATCGTAGATATTATTGATTGAATTACACGACACATCTCAATACGCACATGCTCGTTGATAACTATCTAGTAAAACCTGAGTTAAAATCATCATACATGCGTAAAATGACACGACATGGTTTATTTTTACGTAATCATATTTTTTCCTTTTTCTTTTTAGATTTTTTAATTAAAAAACCCAAGGGGAATCGGTTACCCTCGAGTTTTTTTTTTAAAAAATCAAAATTAAAAAGAAATGTACTTACCGATCAATTTCTATTTCTCGTGGTTCTAAAACAACAAAATCCACCACGTGGTAACTTCATAAAAATAACGACGCTTCATTACATTACGTTTCCATTTGAAATCGATCAATTATTTTGTGGATATTGTGGATCGAATTACATGACATTTTTCAATACCTAAATGCTCGGTGATAATTATCTAGTAAAACACGGGTTAAAATCATCTTACATGCCTAAAATGATATAACAAGTTTTATTTTTATGCAATTATATTTTTTTTATTTTTTTGATTAAAAAACCTGAAGGGAATTGGTGACCCTCGGATTTCTTTAAATAAAAGAAATTAAAAAAAATATAAAAAAGGTAATAATTGATAAATTACTCTTTCTCGTGGTTCTAAAATAACGAAACCCACCTCGTGGTATCATCACAAAAATAGCAATGTTTAATTGCTTTACATTTCTAATTGAACAAGTTGATCGCTCGTATCATGGATAATGTTGATTGAATAACACGACACATGTCAATATGTACATGTTTGATGATAACTATCTAGTAAAACCCAGGTTAAAATCATCTTACGTGCGTAAAATGACATGGTTTATTTTTACGCAATCATATTTTTTCTTTTTCTTTTGGGATTTCTTTTAATTAAAAACCCCAAGGGGAACTGGTTACCCTCGAATTGAAAAAACAGAGAAAACGTATTTATCGATAAATTACTATTTCTCGTAGTTCTAAAACAACGAATCTCACCTTCTGGTACCTTCACAAAAATAACGATGCTTCATAACATTACGTTTCCAATTTAAAAAGTCGATCTCTCGTATCGTGGATACTGTTTATCGAATTACACGGCACGTGTCAATACGTACATGCTCGATGATAAATCTCTATATATATAAAAAGGGAGTTTGGCAGGAGAGAGAAATAATTAGAGAAAAAAAAGTGAGTAATCTTTGATATAATTCTATGGTTTTCCCGCTCATGAACTCATTCCTTTTTTAACCACTCCTTTATTTACTTTTATTTTTGTCCATCTATTTATTTGTCTTTATTATATTGTTTACATTAGTAAACGGTTTCATAAACTCTATTTTTTTGCCCCTTCTTTCATCTAAAAGACACAAGCCTAAATTTTCGGAGAACGAAAATGAATGGAAAGATAACAATCAATTTATGCACGGGAATCAAAATTGTTTGTTTGCTTTTTTTCTTTCGCATATTCATTTTCAGTATATTTCGATTTTTTTTCCTTTCGCTTTGTGATTAGCGCAGATTTGTCTTTATTTTTATTAGTATTTTAGTTCTTTTTCTTGTTCTTGGTATAAGTTGGATGATTTAAGCTTAATTCCGTATTTTTATGTTTCCAGCTTATTTTACCGTATTTTGATCATAATTGATGAGAATGGGTGATTATTCGTTGTTTTTCACCTTACAGCTAAGTAACCGGAAGAGTTCAACGTGTAATTAGATGAAGCTTGATGTTCAAAAGTGGAGAACGAGCTTTTCGGTGAACGAGTAGCAGAAAGATCGAGAAAATGTGACGTACTCTCAGTCGCATCGGTCGACGCGAGCATCGACGCTACGTCGACACGGATCCTGCCCACGATGGTCGACACTCAGTCAACGCAACTCTCTGAAGAATCGATCAAAGAGTGCGTCTGTTGACGCCAAGCTGACGCAACTTGTTGTTGCGTCGATCCATGTCCGCGTCAGTTGACGCCCCCGCCCAGTCAACGTGAGAACCCAGGCAGCGTCGACGCTGAGCTGCAGCATGCGTCGGTCGATGCGACGTCGACGTGGCTACCTAGAAATGCATTTGTAGGGTTTCTTGTGCGCCAAGACATGCTGTATATATATATATATATATATATAAATACCCTTCATATTTTGGTTTTTAAAGAGAGAGACCACTACCAAAAGAAGAGACACGACTACTTAGGGTTAGAGAGCACAGAAACGATGCATTTACACACTCCGCTACGTAGACAGAAATCAAGATTGAAGATTCAAGATCCTTACGCTCAAGAATCACTTTAAATCGAGATTTCGTTCCAAACTCCGTATTCGTTGGAGATTTTTACCTCTTTCACTAGTTTCAGTAAGTATTCTAAACTCTTAGTTAATTCCCTAGTTAATTCTTTAGTTAATTTCTTAGTTAATTCTAGAACTAGATAATTAGTTTCAATTTATTTTATGCTTGTTAATTTAGTTATATTGGATTCAACTAGTTTATTTATGCAATTTGATTTATGTTTCATTTCCCGTCTTTAGATTCTCATAATACAATTGCTTCATGATAGTTTCTTATATTCATGCTCTTAGATTCGCTGCTTTTATTCCTAAGTTCTTAAGTTCGAATATTTAAATCATTGTTCGTATTTGTTAATCTAGTTGAAAATAATTAGTTTAATTAGTCTTAGTTTTAATATTGCTTTAGTTTATAATGATCAATTCAAAATCTTCAAAAAACCCCAATGTACATGTATTTTATGATAATTTGTGAGTTGAGAAAAACATCTATGAGACCGAACAGTTGTCCTCGAGAGAATCGACTTGAGTCAAACTCACCACCCTACAAGTTCCTCGTACTCTATCGAGCAAACTTACGTGTGTTTAAATTAAACTCTTAAAAGGGGTGCACAAAAGTTTGTATAAAAAATCTGGCGCCGTTGTCAGGGACAATGAGTAGGAATTAAGGATGTTTTTTACTTTTGTTTTCTATATCGTCGTTATTTGTATAATTGCACTTGGTCTGGATTTTTTGCCACTTGGCACGTTGATTTGTTGTTGAGTTTATGCAAGGTAGACGATCACTTCAACATGATCTTGCACCATTTATTGACAACATCCATCGTTCAAATCCACCAAGACCAAGGCCCCTTTTCATTCCCAAGAGCATTTCGTCTACAAATACTAATTTTGTTTGTGACGATATCCCTGAGGAGGCAATGTTAGGAGCACAATCAACCCGAAACGGTAATTCCCCACCAATATCACCACCACGCCCCATTCGAAATGGGTATGGTAGTGAACCCATCGTTATGCAAGGACAACCACAACCACGAGACTACTGGGCTAATTATCAGCAAAACATGGAGAACATGAGACAAGACGAGGGGAGAAACGGAGGAGTTAACCAACAGCATAACGACGAACTAAATCGACAACTTAACAACATAGTCGATCATCCACCGAACATGGCGAATATAAGACAACATGAAGAGAGGAATAACAAAGTTAATCGTTAACACAACACTGAGAACTTGGCATTAAGAAATGACGATTTTCATCAGCATAACGAGTATGCTAACGATCATAGACGGGTAGATGATTGGTTGGCAAACCAAAACCATGGTTACGAACAAGGCCATTTTGAAAGACGATATGAGCGCGACAATGATTAAGAAAGAAATTCATATGACAACCGCTACGAAAGAGCTCAGTACCAAGTTAGAGAACCAAGGGGAGATCGTGCACCTAGACAACGCGATTTAGCACATCCAAAGGTTGTACCTTTTAGGTCCGCTATCGTTCTTGGACCAACCTCAAGGGACGTGGAGATTAAACCACATCAACTTAATTTACTCCCGACCTTCCACGGAGGAGCCCATGAAGACCCTTTGGCATTTTTGAACTATTTTGTTGATGAAGTTGGCAGATTTGTGGTTCATGGCCTTAACCAAGAGGAGGTGCGAATAATTTGTTTCCCGTATAGCATGAAGGACAAAGCGAAGTCATGGCTACTATCCCTAGAGCCTGGTTCGTTGACTGACTGGGAAATGATAAGCTAGAAGTTTTTAAATCAGTACTATTAAGCACAAACAACGGGGCATGTTCGGAGAAAAATTGCTACCTTTGGACAGTTGGATGGAAAGCTATTTCATGAAACGTGGGAGCGTTACTGACCGCTCGTCGTTAAGCGTCAAATTAAATATTTATTTTTCCTCAGCTTTTCTCTAACAACTAGTAGTAGCGATAAGTAAGGGTCGATCCCACGAGGAGCGTGGTTTAGATTGTGATAGATCGTATTTTATTAAACTAAAAATATGGGGTTTGAAGAATTGAATTAATCTAAGAAAACAAAATAAACAAGCAATAAAATAATTAATGAAAAATAAAGTTCTAGTTCTAGTTCAATCTCCACCCTCGTTCCACTCATCTAACCAACCACAACATCATAATCCATTCATCTTATATGACTAAAAACCCTAAGTAACAATAAGCTCTGTTACTCGAATTCACCCTTACTGTGTACTCAATTAAAATAAGTTCTTTAATTGATTCTAATTATTGAATAACCTAGAATAAGCTCTCTTGATTCAACCCAACAACAGCATTAATATCTAGGCAAATAGGTTAATCTAAGCAATAAATGCATAATCTCGGTTTATTCAACCTATGTTGTGTTACCCCTAATGATACGAGACCATTAGTTGCTTAAGAGAAATCAAAACTACGACAATTACACGTGAAGTAGTTCTCTTTCTAGCAATTGATAACCAAATCCCTAATATAGGTGATCAAGCCAGATTAAGAATCAAGCAATCATGTCATGAATTTAGCAATCATGATATGTAAACAAGATAACACAAACAATCGCATATGAAGAACGAAAGATAATATTGCATAAATCAATTAAACATAGTTTCACGAGGGTTTCAACATCCTTAAAACTAGATAAAACAATATACTCACTCATGGAGTTCATAGAATAACAGGAAAATAAAGAAATAAAACATTGATCTAAGATAGGGAAGAGATAAGAAAGCTTAGATCTTAGATTGTTGGTCTTGGATCTTCAAGCTCTTGTTTATTGGGTGATTTGGGATCCCCTATTCAAGCCTTGGAACCCTAGGATTGTGTCAAAGTCTGTTTTTGACGAGTTTATATAGAATTACTATTTCTTGCTGCCCAAGATTCTTCCTAAAATAACTCGGCCGAGTCGGCGTCGACGGAGCATCGACTGACGCGAACCAGCCTTCGGCGTCGATGCGAATCACCCGGCCACGTCGTCCTGCATGGGCATCGACTGATGCCCTCCCAATCGATGCTTCAGAGCATGAGCATCGAAATTGCGTCGACTGACGCCCTTCCAATCGACGCTTCAGAAGTGAGCGTCGACATTGCGTCGACTGACGGATCTTCTATCGATGCTTCAGCAGCTTCCCGTCGACATGGCGTCGATTGACGCGCGCACAATCAATGCAGCACCGCACATCGCGTCGACTGACGCAAGCCATCCTCGGCATCGATGCGTCATCGACGCAGCATCCTAATTCTTGATTTTTCTCTCGTCGATTCGTCAATCCTTGTCTCTCAACTTCCTTGTAAAATCTCATTCACTTATTATAGCACCAAATACTGCAAAATAGAGAAGAAATATACAATTGGTGCTCCTCCATTCGTAATAGTAAATACGCGAGAAATAAACATATATGAGAGTATTAAGCGCATAAAAACATAGAGATTAAACCATTAATTACCGTACAATTTCTCGCTTATCAGTTACAAGACGCTTTTGCAGGCTTGCCCCCACCACAACTACTCTCCGGAGATGACTAACCAATTTTTCTTTAATGGATTGTTGGACCATGGGAAAAGAGAAGTAGAGATAGCGGCAGGAGGAGATTTCGGAGATTTGACGGCCCTCGAGGCAAGACGAGTGTTGGAGAAGAAAAGTGAGAAATCCAGACAAACCAACTCTTGGCCTCGTAAATTAAAAGTTAATGAGATATCCATCCCCGATCCGATTTAGATGATGGCAAATTAGTCAAGGCAAAATGCGAAGAGATATTTGATGAGAAATTGGTAGCCTGGAAGGCCGAGTGGGCGAGCAAGGCCTCTTCAAGGAAGGTTGCTGCGACGTGTCACCAATGCGGATCTCCCGAACATTTAGCAGACATGTGCCCAAATAATGTTGAACAACATGAAGACGTTAAAGCAATCCAGAATTATTCAAATCAAGGGCCCAGGAAGTTTACCGCGCAACGTGATAATCCTCTTTTTAAGTGGGGCCCAAGAAGTCCGAATTATGTGCAATACCCACCACCACATGCACATGCACCATTGCCACCACCACAAAATAATTTCCATACACAAGGGCAGGTGCTTGCAATAGTTCAATCAACTGATCAGCTTTTGGTTTGGCAGTAGAATCAAGTGGTCGAAACTATTAAAAACCAAGATGGACTCGCAGACGTTCGAAACGAAATCACTGACATGAAAAAGGCTATTCTTGAGAATACAGCTGGGCAGAGGAAACTATAAACAGAAATAGTTCAATTATCAACTCACCTAACCAAGCTCTCAGACGAGAAAGGTAAACTTCCAAGCCAAGCAGAACAGGCGTTGGCAGTTCATGTCCTTCGCAGTGGAAAGAAGATCGATAACGGAGTAGTTAACCGAGATGGTGAGGTCGAGGTCGAGGATAAAACACCAACTCCTAGCAAGGGCGATGATTCTAAACCAGTAGATCAGCTGCATAAATCCTCTAATCGATATGTTCCCGGATCCATTCAAGGGACAATTCTGAATAACGCCCCTGGCAAAGACGATATTCCTAAACCATCACCGCTGAAGCAATTAATGACACCGATCAAGGATGCTATCCCTTTTCCAAGCCGTTTGCGTCCAGCTAAAGAGAACAAAAGATTCATGGAACTATATAACCTATTGAAAAACGTCAATATCAACTTGCCACTTTTAGAGGTAATCAAAACAATGCATGCCTATGTGAAGTTTTTCAAGGAACTTGCTTCAAGGGAGAGACGCTTGGCGGCAAATCAATTTGTAACACTACCAAAGTAAGTTAGCGCGGTTTTCAAGAAGCCATTACCACCCAAGGAACGCGATCCTGGAAGTTTCTGCATCACTATTTCATTGGCTAATGGACAAAAAACAATAGGAATGTTAGATCTTGGAGCAGGAGTTAATCTAATGCCTTATTCACTTTATCAAGAATTTGATCTTGGACCACTGAAGTTGAAGACCATGCGACTGCAGTTGGCCGATCGCTCAATTTGGCTACCTTTGGGAATGGTTGAGGATGTTTTAGTACAAGTTGGAGAGCTAGTGATTCCGGTTAATTTTGTGGTTATCGACGTTGGCAAAGTGTCGGTGAAGCACGGAGCATACCATTTTACTGGGGTGCCCGTTTATTTCTACCACCCACACTCTGATTGATGTTCACAAAGAAAGAATGACGATGAACGTTTTGGGCGAATCAGTGACGTTTTCTATGAAAGATTTTCAAAATACTCCTACCCCGGCCATGCTAGATGATTGTTCGTTCGTTGATCCCGTTGCATCATGCATTAACGAGCTAAAGGGAGTCGAGGTTGTAGACGAGTTAGGCGACGGGGACGACGCCGAATTTCCAAGGACGGAGGGGGATACGCTAGAAGTTGATTTAAGCGAGGAGTTTGATGAGTTTGACGACGATGGCGACACGACTATGGAGCCGGCCCCACGTGCCAATTCAGGCCTGAGTCCCGATTGGGGCCAATTTTTCGAGGATAACCGAGCATTTCAATTGAAGATGTTCGATAAGTTCCAATTCATCGACAACAAGATAGACACGAACCACGAGCAAAACCGGCAGAGCTTGAGGAAGATGCGAGCTCGCATTTCGAGACTCGAGGAGCGGTTTGAGGCATCATTCCTCCATCCCGGCATGGACGTCGATGATGCTCCCGAGGATGATGGATCCCGCGAGTTCTAAAACCTTTGTATCTTTATTTTATGCTTTTAAATAAAAAATATATAAAAAATCCAAAAATATTATTATTTTCTTTGTTTTTGTTTGTTTCGTTTTCTTTAGGACATCTCATATCACGTACGATGGAGCACCGACTAATTGCACAAATCAACGAGTAGCGGCTCGACCTTCTATTTTCATGGATGTTTTCCTTACCTTCTTCTTTTTGATTTTTGATGTATTTGTGGCAATCAGGAGAATGCCGGGATTTTTAGAGAGGGGGGTGGTCGAGTGTGATTTTTATTTGCTTATTTGTGTCATTTTTAGTATTTGTCCTGTAATAATTAAATTCTTAAACATGATTAATTGCTATTTCTGCGTTTAATTATGTTTGTATGGTTTGCCTGTCAAAGTTAACTATGTTTGATTTAATGTTCTTGTCTTTGAGCGTGTATAAGTGCATAAGTTTTTCAAAATTACTGTTTATATTGTAAAATGGTACTTGGACGCAATTGATTTCGCAAAACCTTAAAAGCAGCGTCAATTCAAAACTTTTTCATGCAAAAAGCCTATGAGTAGCCTGAGTGATTATCATCATTGCATGTACTTGAATGAGTTTTGATTTGATATCTCTTTAAAACCGCTGTGTGTAGTTGACTTTGAAAATGAGGTTAAGGCACAAATAAAACCCTATTCCGGCCATATCCATATATTTTTAGCCACTATAAATTTTGAATGAGCCAATCATAGACAAATAACCCATGCCTATTGTAACACCCCAAATTATGAGACTACCTAGGAAAGCTCAATATATTTGATTGGTAAACTCATGCCAACAAGGTGCACCTTCTTTTCTGGAAGCCCTCTCATCGAAACTACAAAGTTAAGCGTGCTTGGCCTGGAGTAGAGGTGGGATGGATGACCCCGTGGGAAGTCTCTCAGGGTGCGCGTGAGTGAGGACAAAGCGCGCTAGAAAAGACTCTTGTCGGTACAGTGGGACTAATCGTCAGGTCTGGAGTGCGATCCTGGGGCGTTATAAATGGTATCAGAGTTATTTGCCAGCCGGAAAATTGGGACTAAGTTCTATGCGGGACAAGGTTGCAACGCGTTTGGAAAGCCCGTGAGGGAGAAGGCCCTAGTAGAGGGTGCCCAAGATCGGGATAGCCTACGGTTACAATTCTTGAGCCCGTAGGAGACACCTCTAGAATCCCAATGCCTGATAACGGATCTTGAGATGGCTTAATCGCGACGAGGACGTCGCGAGTTTAATGGGGGTAGATTGTAACACCCCAAATTATGAGACTACCTAGGAAAGCTCAATATATTTGATTGGTAAACTCATGCCGACAAGGTGCACCTTCTTTTCTGGAAGCCCTCTCATCGAAACTCCAAAGTTAAGCGTGCTTGGCCTGTAGTGATGGGTGATCCCCTGGGAAGTCTCTCAGGGTGCGCGTGAGTGAGGACAAAGCGCGCTAGAAAAGACTCGTGTCGATAAAATGGGACTAACCTCAGGTCTGGAGGGCGATCCTGGGCGTTATACCTATAGCCATGAGTGTTTTTGAGTCGACCCCTACAACCCATTAAAAGAGCGGGGTAGGAGTTCGTATTTATATTGGTTATTAGTGTTTTGGAAGATTTTATTAGGAATTTATGATGTTTATAAATTCTTTTAATTAAGGACCACCATCCGAATCTAAAATAGAAAAAAAAATTATAAAATAAAAAAACAAAAATACCCCATAAAAATTATAATAAGGGGGAAATAAAAGAAAAGAAGAAAAAGAAGGATGGTGAGTCTAGTTGAATTGTGTTAGTCATTGCCTACGCGCTAATGAAGGATTGTGTTTTATTGTTTATTTTATTTTGAAGCCTAATGTTTACAAGGCAAAAGAGTTGTGTTGAATAAGAATCATGTTATAATCTTCAATTGTGTTTAAGTGGTTTGAGCGACAAGTCGGTTTTACAGTTTACGAGTTGAGAAATAGCCTAGAATTTAAGGCTATGTTATGAGTGTTGGTGAGGTTTTTGTTTTGAACGAGGTGAAGCACATTGTTTCTTGATTATAATAGGTTCGGTGAGTTATTGATCATGTTATATCATGAGCTAGCCACACGACTTATATATTCCATACCCGTCCAAAGAGCCTTACATTACAACCCGAAAAGACCTTTTCCGATTGAAAAGAGATTGATTTTCCGTGCTTGTTTATTGTGCATGTATTTGTATTATTTGAGCATATACACGTCCCATGCAGCAATGTTTGAGTGCTTTTGAGCGTACACCCACATATTTATTTCCCTTTTGAGAGGGTGCATGATTTTGATTTTGAAGCGACGATGTAATAAACGTGGAGTGTTTGACGTTTCGTGATTTGTACCTATATTTTCAAATTATGTATGTAGCACGACATGACTCATTGCTTGAGCATATTTTCTTTCTTGTTATACTTTGAATCTAACGTCTGTTCGAGGACGAACAAACCAATTAAGCGTTGGGGTAGTTGATTAGCGCAGATTTGTCCTTATTTTTATTAGTATTTTAGTTCTTTATTCTATTTTTTCTTAGTATAAGTTGGATGATTTAAGCTTAATTCCATATTTTTATATTTCCAGCTTATTTAACCGTATTTTGATCATAATTGATGAGAATAGGTGATTATTCGTTGTTTTTCACCTTAAAGCTAAGTGAATCGAACTTTTTCGCGTTAAAATAAAAAGCTCGTCCGCAAGAGAATGGAGCTATTGTAGGCGATAAGCTGACTCGAGTCGAATTACAAGGAAGATTAATCGGAAACTATTTCGGTGTTCGATTTTACGTACGTAGAAACAAAAATAAAAACTAAACTAGAATAAACACACGATCAAACAAGGTTTGGGGTTTTCTAACATCTACGAGCAATGAATTTAAAGGCTTTTAAAAACGATTAATAAAAGCGAGGGTCTAGTGCATAAAATCGTCTCCACGATCGGGGTTGTCAGTCCCGATGTTTCTAAACGACCCTAAGCACTAGAACGATAATATTAGCCTACAAGCATCATCATGATCAACTTCATAATAACAACGCAAGCATGATCACAATCGATAATAAAACAAACAACTAATCTAACGAGAACTAACAACTAAACTACTAAGCAAATAACATAAATTAACATTTAGGAAAACAGTAAAAGGTTTATACTAAATTAACAAAACCAAAGTACATAACAACATCAAAGCAAAGATTATTTAAGCCAAATACACAAAGCAAATAAAAAGGTGCAGAAAACTTATAATCTAAGAAAGCATCAGCCATCGAACGATTTTCAGCGGCGAGAAACGGCCTTGAACATCGGACGGCATAGAAACAAAGAAACGATGAACAATTAAATCTAATCTTGCGTGAGTTGAAACGGTGGCATGAACCGAGGGTTATTGACAATATCTGGACCTTTCCCCCTCGTCTCAGCACCTGAAAATGAAGAAAACCACCGGTTTTTATAGATTTTCCCGAAATAACTGCCCAAAGTGCCAGAGCGTCGACGGTGCGTCGACTGACGAGGGCAGAGCATAGGCATCGACGCGAGTCAGGGTTGGCGCGTCAACTCGGCAGAGTGTCGACTGACGCGGACCAGGATCGACACTACTGCAAGTTGCGTCGGCTTGTGCGTCGACTGACGGGGCGAAGATCGACGCAACTGAACATGTGCGTCGACCAAGCGTCGACGGTGCGTCGACCGACGCGGGCGCAGCGTCGACCTAGCGTCGATCGACGTGAGCGGTTCTCGGCGTCGACGCGGGCGCTGCATTGCGGCGCCTGCAGGGCTTCGGCTCGTCGCTCGTCCTGTTTTCCTCGGTTTGAACTGAAATACTAAAATTAAGCAAAATTAGATTATTTTATATAAGATAACGTAAAAACACATTAAACACCAAAAGAAATGAAAAACATAAAAAGGAAGAAAAATGATAAAAAGATAAAACTAAAACACGTAAAAGCACTTAACACACGATACAAAAATACACGAAAATCACACACAAATATGTACAAATCAATTTCTCCACACTTAACTTTTTGCTTGTCCTCAAGCAAAATATGATCTAGACGTAGACAAGGAAAAGCTAATTACCCGATGACTTAATGACTAATGCATTCATATGATTCAAGAACTTAATGCATTAAATCGACTAGAAACTCAACTAAAAGAACGACACGACAACGTTGAGATAAGAGATTTAGACTAGCTTCCGAACACCAAAAAGTGACAAGTTGACCTCCATGTACGTCACCCATCCATGCCTCGGCTAAAGTCTATCCCTGCTCATACCGCCAAATCGTCACCCGACTAGCCCAGTCATCTATACACCTCTTTAACAATAAAATCTAAGAAATAAAAATAGAAATAAAAAACTCAACTTGTACAAGGTTTTCTCTTCTTGTACTTATTCTTTCTTATTCTTTTCTTTTTTCTTTTCTTTTTTCTTTCTTTTTTTAATATTTTTTCTTATGAGTACCTAAAGAGATAAGGTACTAAACGAACATAATTTACATCAATCAACAACGAGAGTTCATTGACTCCAATCTTACGTTGTTAAGTGCAACTGATAACATTCTTCAATATCGCACGTGGAGTTTTAACGTCTCCAAAATAAAAAGAAAAATTACATAAAATCCTATAGAGGTTAACTGAAAATGGGGCTAGTAGAGAGTATTCGACTCTTTGGAATGAAACAAGAATAAAACAGGAGACAAGACACTTCATAGATTATTTACACTTCATTCCCCACAATTACACTATTGTTCGAACGGAAGTCTAAATATCCTAACCAAATCATCTAACCACGTCACTTCGTCAAGGTTCCAATCAATAACAATACACACAACTCAAATCAACCACAAGCAAGCATACAAACAATTACCAACCAAAGGACAACCCCCCCACACTTAGCTCATACAATGCCCACATTGTAAAAAATGAAAAATTAAGCAAAGGAAGAGAAAGAGAGACGTCCCTGAATTCATGCTTGTGATAAAGAGTCGATGTCGTAAACCATCCACGGGTCTTAAAAATGAAGGGAACCTGAAACACACAACAAACAACA
>BMAC01000049.1:1232189-1256101 GCA_014905375.1 Phtheirospermum japonicum
CGTCGACTGACGAGGGCAGAGCATAGGCATCGACGCGAGTCAGGGTTGGCGCGTCAACTCGGCAGAGTGTCGACTGACGCGGACCAGGATCGACACTACTGCAAGTTGCGTCGGCTTGTGCGTCGACTGACGGGGCGAAGATCGACGCAACTGAACATGTGCGTCGACCAAGCGTCGACGGTGCGTCGACCGACGCGGGCGCAGCGTCGACCTAGCGTCGATCGACGTGAGCGGTTCTCGGCGTCGACGCGGGCGCTGCATTGCGGCGCCTGCAGGGCTTCGGCTCGTCGCTCGTCCTGTTTTCCTCGGTTTGAACTGAAATACTAAAATTAAGCAAAATTAGATTATTTTATATAAGATAACGTAAAAACACATTAAACACCAAAAGAAATGAAAAACATAAAAAGGAAGAAAATGATAAAAAGATAAAACTAAAACACGTAAAAGCACTATAACACACGATACAAAAATACACGAAAATCACACACAAATATGTACAAATCAATTTCTCCACACTTAACTTTTTGCTTGTCCTCAAGCCAAAATATGATCTAGACGTAGACAAGGAAAAGCTAATTACCCGATGACTTAATGACTAATGCATTCATATGATTCAAGAACTTAATGCATTAAATCGACTAGAAACTCAACTAAAAGAACGACACGACAACGTTGAGATAAGAGATTTAGACTAGCTTCCGAACACCAAAAAGTGACAAGTTGACCTCCATGTACGTCACCCATCCATGCCTCGGCTAAAGTCTATCCCTGCTCATACCGCCAAATCGTCACCCGACTAGCCCAGTCATCTATACACCTCTTTAACAATAAAATCTAAGAAATAAAAATAGAAATAAAAAACTCAACTTGTACAAGGTTTTCTCTTCTTGTACTTATTCTTTCTTATTCTTTTCTTTTTTCTTTTCTTTTTCTTTCTTTTTTTTAATATTTTTTCTTATGAGTACCTAAAGAGATAAGGTACTAAACGAACATAATTTACATCAATCAACAACGAGAGTTCATTGACTCCAATCTTACGTTGTTAAGTGCAAACTGATAACATTCTTCAATATCGCACGTGGAGTTTTAACGTCTCCAAAATAAAAAGAAAAATTACATAAAATCCTATAGAGGTTAACTGAAAATGGGGCTAGTAGAGAGTATTCGACTCTTTGGAATGAAACAAGAATAAAACAGGAGACAAGACACTTCATAGATTATTTACACTTCATTCCCCACAATTACACTATTGTTCGAACGGAAGTCCTAAATATCCTAACCAAATCATCTAACCACGTCACTTCGTCAAGGTTCCAATCAATAACAATACACACAACTCAAATCAACCACAAGCAAGCATACAAAAATTTACTAACCAAACCAAGGACAAACCCCCCCCCCCCCCACACACACACAACACACACTTAAACCATACAATGTCCACATTGTATAAAAAATGAAAAATTCACACACACACAAACACACACTTAAACCATACAATGTCCACATTGTATAAAAAATGAAAAATTCAGCAATAATGAGTCGAGCATCCAAACCCATCCAACGGGCTTCAAAGTCGAGGGGAACCTGAAACGAAAAGAAACAAAAACACACAAAAGCAAATAAACTTAAAAGGCTTGGGTTGCCTCACAAGAAGCGCTTTATTTAAGGTCTTTATCTTGACGAATTCCACAGTCCTTGTCATCCCGGATCTAAAAATAGATGACGGTCGTGCCACGCCTTGGTATTCTCCAAGAGCAAGAATTGGTGATGATAATCACCAAGGCGGGTATAAAAATCACGTCCCGAGATGCTGAACACTCCAACTAGCTTTGGAGGTCGGAAACGCGAAAAATCGATCACCTCGAATATGTCAAACGGCAATAGTATCATGGTGTGATCGGACACCTTCTCGATTATCTCGTCTACCACCTCAAAATCAAATTTCAATAAATCTTCAGGTGGTTCAAAATGGGACTCAATAGTCTCACTCCCCTCAAAAAATGGCACTAAAACTCCATCTTCTTCACCAAGAATAGGGAGACTCAAATCTCCAATATATTCCGGGCACTCCAACGTCAACACCCCCACACTTTTATCCGCAATGTCATCAGAAATCGCAAAGGGGCGGATCTCAACCAACTCGTCAATCTTAGCCGTCTTACAAACCTCTTTCAAATAAACATCCACGGTAGGCTCTACCACATCAAATAACGTCACCTCATCTAAATGAGGTCGATTTACCTCAACTCGAGTTTCATGATCAGTAATACACGAATGAGACATAGGATAATAATCGTAGCTCGGGGTATAAGAATATGATACGCAAGGAGCACACGGATCATTATATCTCGAATCGTGATATGTGGTTTTGGGAAAATCTGCTCGAAACTCGAAACATAAGAGTTTGATGTAAGAAGAGGAAATGGTTCGTAGCTCGAAGAATCAGAATTGGGTAGAGCATACGAATCATATCCCGTGGAAAAAAGTTCCAAACCCGGGTTATAAGAATTTTCATTAAATGTTGGGCAATAGGAACTTTGTAGTTGATCAAAGTGATTAAGTGAAGCGTGTGGATCATTAAAATTTGAATTGTAAGAAATCGAAGGTGAGACCCATTCAGACGATTAGAACGACCCCATGAACTGATCCACTACTTCGTACCATGTTTTCAAAGAATCAGGCTCTAAATTAGCCAACCATTCACTTGCCCGATCTTTTAATGTGAACATAAAAAGCCGCATCATCACTTGATCCCATGTAAGTCCGAAAAGAGGGAATGTGCCGGTTATAGCTTCGTATTCTCGGATAAAATGGAGCGGGTCTTTGTTCGGAAATCCATGAAAAATCGGAAGTTGCTCGAAGTAAAATTCATCAAGATCGTACTCCCGCATTGCAAAGCTCAAAGGAATTGCCGGTCGAAACCCACGCCAATCGGACGTTGGGTAAAACATCTCTTCATCGAAAGGTGAAGTGCATAAGTCATCATATGGCGATCTCACTCGATAATCCACCATCTTCAATCTAAAATCTCGATCATCAAAGATTTGGCTGCAAGCACAATACTCAACAAATGAGATTAAGCGTACCAGAAACAAAAAGAAACAAAAATAAAAATCACAATCGAACACAAACACAAACAAACAAATAAGCACACTAACGAAGTCACTAAAAAGCAAACACCAAAAATAGTAGCCTTTAGCCACTCCCGGCAACGGCGCCAAATTTTGAATCGAACTTTTTTGAGTTAAAATAAAAAGCTCGTCCACAAGAGAACGGAGCTATTGTAGGCAATAAGCTGACTCGAGTCGAATCACAAGGAAGACTAATTGGAAACTATTTCGGTGTTCGATTTTACGTACGTAGAAAAAAAAATAAAAACTAAACTAGACTAAACACACGATCAAATAAGGTTTGGGGTTTTCTAACATCTACGGGCAATAAAATTAAAGGCTTTTAAAAACGATTAATAAAAGCAAGGGTCTAGTGCATAAAATTGTCTCCACGATCGCGGTTGTCAATCCCGATGTTTCTAAACGACCCTAAGCACTAGAACGATAAAATTAGCCTACAAGCATCATCATGATCAACTTCATAATAACAACGCCAGCATGATCACAATCGATAATAAAACAAACAACTAATCTAACGAGAACTAACAACTAAACTACTAAGCAAATAACATAAATTAACATCTAGGAAAACAATAAAATGTTTATACTAAATTAACAAAACCAAAGTACATAACAACATCAAAGCAAAGGTTATTTAAGCCAAATACACTAAGCAAATAAAAAGGTGCAAAAAACTTATAATCTAAGAAAGCATCAGCCATCGAACGATCTTCAGCGGCGAGAAACGGCCTTGAACTTCGGACGGCATAGAAACAAAGAAATGATGAACAATTAAATCTAATCTTGCGTGAATTGAAACGGTGGCATGAACCGAGGGTTATTGACAATATCTGGACCTTTCCCCCTCATCTCAGCACCTGAAAATGAAGAAAACCAACAGCTTTTATAGATTTTCCCGAAATAACTACCCAAACTGCCAGAGCGTCGACGGTGCGTCGACTGACGCGGGCAGAGCATAGGCATCAACGCGAGTCATAGTTGGCGCGTCGACTCGGTAGTGTGTCGACTGACGCGGACCAGGATCTACGCTACTGCAAGTTGCGTCGGCTTGTGCATCGACTGGCGGGGCGAAGATCGACGCAACTGAACATGTGCGTCGACCAAGCGTCGACGGTGCGTCGATCGACGCGGGCACAGCGTCGACCCAGCGTCGATCCATGCGAGCGATCTCGGTATCGACGCGGGCGCCTGCAGGGCTTCGGCTCGTCGCTCATCCTGTTTTCCTCGGTTTGAACTAAAATACTAAAATTAAGCAAAATTAGATTATTTCATATAAGATAACGTAAAAACACATTAAACACCAAAAGAAATAAAAAAACATAAAAAGGAAGAAAAACGATAAAAAGATAAACCTAAAAAACGTAAAAGTACATAACACACGATACAAAAACACACGAAAATCACACACAAATATGTACAAATCACTAAGTAACCGGAAGAGTTCAGCGCGTAGTTAGAAGAAGTTCAATGTTCAAAAGTGGAGAACGAGCTTTCTGGTGAACGAGTAGCAGAAAGATCGAGAAAATGTGACGTACTCAGTCACATCGGTCGACGCGAGCATCGACGCTACGTCGAAGTGGATCCTTCCCACGACGATCGACACTCAGTTGATGCCAAGCCGACGCAACTCTCTGAAGCGTCGATCCAAGAGTGTGTCTGTCGACGCCAAGCCGATGCCAAGCCGACGCAACTTGCTGTTGCGTCGATCCATGTCCGCGTCAGCCGACGCCCCCACCTAGTCGATGCGAGTGCCCAGGCAGCATAGACGCCGAGCTTCAGCACGCGTCGGTCGATGCAACGTCGACGTGGCTACCCAAAAATGCGTTTTTAGGGTTTCTTGTGCGCCAAGACATGCTATATCTATAAATACCCTTCATATTTAAGTTTTTAAAGAGAGCGACCACTACCAAAAGAAGAGACACGACTACCTAGGGTTAGAGAGCACAGAAACGACACATTTACACACTCCGCTACGTAGACAGAAATCAAGATTGAAGATTCAAGATCCTTACGCTCAAGAATCACTTCAAATCGAGATTTCGTTCCAAACTCCAGATTCGCTGGAGATTTTTACCGCTTTCACTAGTTTCAATAAGTATTCTAATCTCTTACTTAATTCCGTAGTTAATTCTTTAGTTAATTTCTTAGTTAATTCTAGAACTAGACAATTAGTTTCGATTTATTTTATGCTTGTTAATTTAGTTATATTGGATTCAACTAGTTTTATTTATGTTTAGTTTCCCGTCTTTAGATTCTTAATATACAATTGCTTCATGATAGTTTCTTATATTCATGCTCTTAGATTCGTTGCTTTAATTTCTTAGTTCTTAAGTTCGAATATTTAAATCATTGTTCATAGTTGTTAATCTAGTTGAAAATAATTAGTTTAATTAGTCTTAGTTTTAATATTGCTTTAGTTTATAATGATCAATTCAAAATTTTCAAAAACCCCCCAATGTACATGTATTTTATTATAGTTTATGACTTGAGAAAAACATCTAAGAGACCGAACAGTTGTCCTCGAGAGAATCGACTCGAGAGTCAAACTCACCACCCTACAAGTTCCTCGTACTCTTGCGAGCAAACTTACGTGTTTTTAAATTAAGTTCTTAAAAGGGGTGCACAAAAGTTTGGATCACTTTGGGATATTTTTCTTTCTCTCTCTTTTTTTGATATTTCTTATCAAAACTGTTTCTTTGATTTTTTTTCTTTCGCATATTTAGTTTCATTTGATTTTGATTTTCTTCCTTTCGCTTTGGGATATTTTTTTTTCTTTTTTGATTATTTTGTTGATTAATCTGTTGTTTTGATATTTCCTATCAAAACTGTTTGTTTGGTTTTTTTCGTTCGCATATTTAGTTTCAGTTGATTTCAATTATTTGCATTCGCTTTGGGATAAATTCTTTCTCTTTTTTGAATTTTTTGTTGATTAATCTATTATTTTGATATTTCTTATCAAACTGTTTGTCTGATTAATCAAAATTGTTTGTTTGAATTTTCTTTTCTTTCACATATGTAGTTTCAGTTGATTTCGGTTTTTTCCTTTGGCTTTGGGATATTTAATTTTTCTTTTTCTTTTTTGAGTTTTTTGTTGATTAATATGTTGCTATGATATTTCTTATCAATACTGTTTGTTTGATTAATCAAAATTATTTTTTTGATTTTTTTTCTTTCTCATATTTAGTTTCAGTTGATTTCGATTTATTTTCCTTTGGATTTGGGATATTTTCTTTTTCTTTTTTGAATTTTTTGTTGATTAATATGTTGTTTTGATATTTCTTATCAATTTCATAGTTAATTTAGCCCCGCAAGCAATACAACCAGGTCATAGTTAATCTAGCCACCCTTCTGATTATTTTTGTTTCTTCAAGAAGAGAGGTCTTGAAATGAAGTTTTAAAGTTTCAGAATATTTACAAATCAATTAAAATTATCAAATTTAAAAAATATCTAGATATCAATCAATTATTTCAATTCACGAAATAAGATTTATCTCTTAAATCTTACAACATTCATTAATGATTTCATAAAGAAAAAATTTAGAATAACTCAAATATAATATTACACATAATGATATATTATTCTCCCCACATTCCTTATCTATAAAATGATAAGCCAACTCTGTACATCAGTAATAAAAATATTCTAGATTATTTCTTAATTGTAATGAATTTTATTTATGAAAATACTCATAATCATATATATGTATTTTTTAATTATCTTAAAACAAATTTCAAAGAATATGATCTCATATTTATCACATGAACGTATTCCTAAAATATTAACATTCATTAATGTTTGAATAAAGTAAATATTCATTGAAATTGTGTAAGACCCCGTACAAATATAACAAGTTTATTAAGGTAAATTAGATTATAGTGTATAATGAATTTTTAATAATATATTTAATTGTCATATATGTGATTTGTATTAATTTTATTATATCAATTAGGTGATATATATAATTTTATGTGTTATATGGTACTTGGGCTATTTTTCTTTATATTTTGATCAAGCATCTTTGCATTAAACCCACCAACCAATTTAACCAAATTTGTTTTAGCCATTTGATTTAAAATTTCGATCCAACCTATTTTTATAGCCCAGCCCACTAACCCATAGTATAAATAGATTTTTCCCTTCACAAAATTTGGCATCACAAATCATCTGGTAAGTTCATTTTTCTCTCCGGCCTTCAACTTCTACTTCGGGAGTTTTTTTTTTTCTTCTTTTATTTTTCTTCTCTCCTCATCCCTGACCACCGGCCGTCGCCGTCGGACTACTGGCCCGCTGCAGTGTCGGTCGCTGGAAAATGAATTTTTCGGCAAAAATCTATTTTTTAAAAAAAAAATTCCCTCTCTTTCTCTCTTATACTATTGCATATTATATTAACTTATTTTTTTATGTAAAATATATGTGTATATATATTTATACGTGTTTTTTTTATTCTTCTTTTAGTTGATTGAAAGTTCACCGACGGTCGCAAGCCGTTCAAGCCACCTCCGAGGATAGCAATGAGGGTTGAGGTTGGGGCTTTGGTTGGTGAATTTTTCTTGTCTAAACCCTAACCTAGGGTTTCTTTGTAATTTTTTTAATTTAATTTTGAAAGTCTGCTCCGAGCTTCATAGTCACCGGAAAATTTGAACCGAGGACAACCACTAAGTGGTCGAGGCAGAAACGGAGCTGAATTTTAAATAAAAAAATTATTATTCGGAGTTTAGTTAATTTTAATAATATTTTTTAATTAAATGACCTTCGATTCTAGCCGATCGTCGATGCTAAATTGGAGCTCGACCAATCGTTGCCAACCTTTATTTTCAGCACGGGCTGTAATCGAGCTAACCGTATTCATATTTATATATATTCTTATAATTATATATTATTTACGGTTATAATTTATGGTTCTTCAGTTTGTTTTGGAATTGGTTCGAGTCGGTCGAAGTTTTAATCGAGTTCACAACATGTGTACGACTTGCGCACGACAACCACACTAGTCCGGTGATAGCTCAATCACCAAATTATATACGTGAGTAAGAAATTCTAAACTGGAGGTTTGAGAATTTTTATTTAGGGCATAACCATGTTTAGTAGTTATAGCGTTCGGTGCTTTAATACGTTTTTGTTATATTTTGCTTTATGTGTTGGCTGAATTATGGTGGTTATAAAGGGTCTCGTGTCGTCTGTTATGCTGATTTATAGTGGATATGGCGATGAAATGGTATGTAGGACTCGTACTTGACCTATGTTGATGGTTATGTTAGTTGTTGGTTATTGACGAATAATATGGTTGTTGTCATGTTTCGGACAGCCTGTTCGTAAGCTGTTTTGACCATCTTAAATTGATGGTTATGTTAGTTGTTGGTTATTGACGAATAATATGGTTGCTGTCATGTTTCGGACAACCTGTTCATAAGCTGTTTTGACAATCTTACACCATCTTTTGGTATTAAGTGTCTTGATGAAAGTTGTAGATATATATAGCCGCTTGAATCGCTCAGCTATCTAATCTCTACTAGGATTTATACTTAAAATACGAAATTTGCGCACTGTTAAATTGTTGTCCAGTTTTCTGCAGCCTTGTTCCACGGTTTTACACTGTTTTCACTTTCGTTATCAATTTGTTAGCTTTTAGTGTAGAGCTGTGTATTTTCTGTCTATAGCCACTGGAATAACTCAGTTATCTAATCTCTACTAGGAGTTATGTTTAAAATACGAAATTTGCGCACTGTGAATCTGCTGTCCAATTTTCTGCAGCTTTGTTCCTCGGTTTTACACTATTTTCAACCTCGTAATCTGTTTGTTAGTTTTTAGTGTCTTCACGAAAGTTGTAGCTTGATATTTTAGTTTTCTATATCTATATAAATCATATTTATATCTACTGTTTTAAGAAAGTTATGACTATTTTGACAACGTAGCGCATGATAACGAAAATTTTCAAATGTCGAATAAATAAAACTTGATTTTTGACAACTTTGTTAAGTTTGTTTGAATTGAAAACAAATGTTATTAACTGTGAGTGTCTGTTAGGCACGAGTAGTTTGGGCAAATCAATCGATCAGGTTGCCTGTGGTTATTGCTCGACTACTCGTGGTGCCTATTCCCATATTTTCTGGTCGGGTCGGAGACGACGGCGGGATTTGGTTCGTAGTTTGGGTATATTTCGGAATATGACGTACCCTGGGTTTGAATCCCATATCTAAGGGGACGTCGAGCCTACTGGGAGGGATAAGGCGACAGAGGCTTCAGCCTGGATTGTCACCTTTCATGGTGAGTGGAAACGTATGGGTCGATGTTTGATCGACATCGGTTCTACATTTATGGTGAGTTAATCCGGCTCGAAAATTAAGTGCTACGCGTGGAAGTCACCTCTAGAGTCATTCGTGAGCTAAGTGCTACGCGCGGGAGCCACCTCTAGAGTTTCGTAACCGAAAACTCACCAGTTAGACTGACTGTTTGAGAAGGAGACAGTTTTTCCTGTCTGTTCCCCTGTTAACTTTTTGTATTGATTATTTCTTTTAATAAAAAAATCAATAATAAATAAAAATAATAGTTAATGTGATTCTATTTCTTTTTTAGTTTAATTCACAAATTAAAAATATCTTGATAAAAACAATTATTTGTTTATTGATGCATACACGGAAATTTTATATTTTAAAATAAAAGTTGCATTTTTTTATTTATTTATTTTTGTTGCTCACTGAGCTCCTTTAGCTCACGCTCTCTTTTGTCAAACCAAACTCTCCAGATGTCGACGACGGGGCGAGCGATTCCAAATTTGGGTTTCGGGGTGAAGGTTAAATTGTCGTCCAAGTTTCCTTGTAGTAACCTCTTGTCCTTTATGTGGTTGGTAGAGAATGTTGGTTTATAACTCAGGAGTTGTATATTAAATAAGTGCTCCAAGCCTTGTACGTTTTGTCTTGAAGTCGTTTTGATAACTCTCGTTTATACGTTAAACCAAACTTATCTATGTAAATATGTGTGTACTTGTGTTTAGTTTGTATTTGTTTTTGGGGGCGTGACAAATTGAATATTTTTATGATAAGAATCGGTCACATAAATTTTTTGGATATTTTTTATATTACCTATAATCTTAGCTACAATTAACAATTTACTATACTTTTATAACATCACTCATGTTAAGAAATAATGTGAAATGTTTTTACTAGTTGTATACAAAGTTTTATTACCCATAATCTTAGTGTTTATATGAACACTAATATTATCATTTTGTCAATTAGAGATATTCCATAATTAAATATATTAACACTCATAATTTAAGGAAAATTAATTTTTTGTACCACTAATTAATTAGTTCAACTCGGGTAATAAGTCAAAATATGATAAGTCAAAATAGAGTGCTCAATTAATTTTTTGTATAATCACTGAAATCAATCAAAACACTAAAACTTTGTAAATATTTAAGATAAAAATCAAATAATTCAATTGATCCTAAATTATCTCATTCGAGGAATCATGATTACATCTCAAAATAATAAGTCAACTTTGTATACAACTAGTAAAAACATTTCACATTATTTCTTAATTGTTACAAATTTTATTTATGGAAATAGTCATAATCATATATGTATTTTTTAATCATCTTGAAATAATTTTCAAAGTATATAATCTCATACTTATCACAACGAACATACCTCTTAAATCATACAACATTCATTAATATTATAATAAAGAAAAAATTGGTTGAGTAAAATAATATAAAGATTACATTTAATATTTGATATAGATGATATAGTAATCAACATAAAGTATGTATTAATGTATGGATTATGATATAATATATCAAATATAATATATATAATAATACGTTTAATCATCATGATTTATGGATTAAGTAAATTCCACACATTTAATCAATCAAACTAATTTGATTTAGAGTGATGATATTATTATAATTTTGACATAACAATATCAAATATAAATCATAATCTTTTATTTTATCCAAACCTAAACATATTTAAATATTCTTAAAATTACATGAATTTTTCATGCAATTATACCTTAAGTCTTACAACATTCATTAATGTTTTAATAAAGAGATTATTCTTTAATATTCATGATTATACCTTAATATTAAATATTGTACATACATTTCTCAATAAACTAATTATAACCCATAATTTAATCTACATTTAACAATTTACTTAACTTTTATAATAATTTACTTAACTTTTATAACATAAATACACATTTAAGTCAAACATGTCATAATATCAAAAATCCTCTTATGGAAACGATGAAATATTATAATATAAAAAAGATATTTTAGTGTATTTTTTAATTTATGTTATTAACATTTATAATGAGTTGTTAATTAAATATATTTCATAATTAAATAAATTATCATTCATAGTTTATGTTACAATAAATGACTTGGTTGTATATTATACACACATATAAGTTACAATAATAATGATAAAAAGTTCATATGGAAAGTCACTAATAAAAATATTCCACATTATTTCTTAATTATTAATAATTTTATTTATGGAATTACTATCCCTCTCTCTATATTTCCACACATTTTAGAAAAACTAGTTACATTATTCATATAACAGAATTGACAAGTAATCTCATAATTTTTTTTACATATATATAGTATATTATTATTAATTTTATAAATTAAAGCATTTTTTATTCTTACTGATTGTATTAGTTCATTTTTTATTTTTCATTCTTCCTAAAGAAATGAGGAAAATCACCAAGTCTACAATTATTGGCAGCAAAAGGTAATTGTTGAACATAAGTCATGACGGTAGCAATCCTATTTTTTATAGTTTCATGATTTTTTTTTTATATAGTTTCATGATTTTTTATACTAAATTATATTTGATAATAGAATAAACAATGCTTTAATGTTATTTTTATCTTAATATGCAATTTATAGAATAATGTTATTCCAATAGAATAAACTACAATTGCATACTTATGGAGTGGACAACATTGCAACAACTACACTAGATAAATCACATAATGAACTTACTCCTAAAACAAGAAGGGGACGATCACCTACAAAATCAAATGTGCCTAATAAGGGTAAAAGTTTTCATAAATTTAGTTTATTGTTCTAAATTTACAGTTGTAATTTAGTTTATTGTTAATTATTTGGTTGGTAGTTATTATTAAAAGTATATCATCATTATCTAAAATAAATTATGAGGAAAGATGAAATTAAATACAATTTCTTATGTTCTCATAAGAACAATCAACGTGTTTATTTTTTTATGAAATACAATTAGCAGTAAAAATATTTTATGAAAACAATATGAGTGTAATTCATAAGTTTCACCATGAATACAAATATTTTTTCAGGCCCATTGACAATAATGGACAATAGTGCATTTGATGTAGTTGATTTGAAATGGAATCAACTTATGCCTAAACCAAGAAGAGGACGTCCACCAAGAAATCTGAATGTTTCTAATAATGATAATAGTTCAATTTACTTATTCATTTTCTTCTTAATTTTAAATTTCAAAGAGAAGCAAAATCAAATGTGCCTAATAAGGATAAATTTTTTTCATAAACTACATATTTATTTCATTTTTTCTAAATTTACAGTTGTAAATTAATTGTTATTTTTAATTATTTGGTTGGTTGTTATTATTAAAAATATATTATCATTATCTAGAATAAATTATGAGGAAAGATGAAATTAAATACAATTTTGTATGTTCTCATAAGAACAATTTATGTGTTTATTTTTTTTAAAATATAATTAGTAGTAAGAATTTATTATGAAAAGAATATAAGTGTAGTTCATAATAGTTTCACCATGAATACAAATAATTCTTCAGGCCCATTGACAGAAATGGACAATAGTGCATTTGTTGTAATTGATTTGACACAGAATCAACTTACACCTAAATAAAGGAGAGGACGCCCACCAAGAAACTTGAATATTTCTAATAACAGTAATAGTTTAGTTTACTTATTCATTTCAATATTGATTTTATATTTCAAAGAGAAGTTGAATATTTATAACAATTTAACAGTTTAGATTATTTCTTCTTTTACATTACAAAGTTATAGGTAATAATTGATAAAGCGAGTATATAAAACTATTATCCATTGGTTTTGATATATTACACAAACTTCAAATTCTCAATATATATATTTTTTATTTATTTAATGTACTCATGTTTCAAAAAGAAACTCAACATACTTTTAAAGTAAACTTTAACTTTTTAAATAATATTTACAATAAAACCTAATATTGATATATGATTAATAATTTTGAGTATGTAATATTTATTTAACATATTATTAAAGTTACATATTACTTATATAATAATAGATAATTTTTTCTACTAACCAATATTTGAATATTGTAACAGATAATACTTCCATACAAAAAGTGGGAAGGCCATCTCTGAAGTCTGTTTTTGTATTGGGTAAACTTCAAAAGATTCATATTTTTCTAAAATATTATATTTTGTATGGATGATTAATTGGTTTAATTAATATTTCTTTTTGCTTGTAAATATAACTTTGTGATATTCAAAAGAATCCACATCATCCACTGCAATTAGCAGTTCAAGAATAACTGAAGTAGTTGAGAAGGAAGTGACTACAACACTTTTTAAGCCTTTACGTAAACGATACCCCAAGAAACCTAAGATTCCTGATGATGGTAATTCCTTAAAATCTTTTTATATCCAACAATACACTAAGATACTTTATTTAATTCGAATATAAATTTGAATTATATATATATATATATATATATATATTCTATGGATTTCAATGACACCTTCATTTGTCTAAATTTATTATCGAATAGTTTATTGGGATATTGGTGATCCTACTTTCATATGTGGACATTGTTCAGCATATTTTTGTTTTGGAGAGAGATTAAAGCCAAGTGTTGAAACTACAATACCGGTGTACTCTACATGGTGTGACAAAGAAAAGATCATGTTGCCTCCTTTGAAGAAGCCACCATAAATTTATATGATCTAATATTCGGTTTTAGTGATAAAAGAAAACATTTTTTTAGAGAATATCCGATCATACAACAACATGTTTTCTTTTACTTCGATGGATGGAAAAACTGATTCCCGTATGAACACTGGAAATTCACCACCTATATTCCTTATGCACGGCCAAAACTATCATCTAACAGGGAGTTTTATGCCAGAAGAAAGTTCTACATTGAAGTTTACACAACTTTATATATACGATTGATTTGTACATATTTGTATGTGGTTTTCATGTATTTTTGCATCGTATGTTGTGTGCTTTTAGGGTGTTTAGGTTTACTTTTTTATCGTTTTTATTCCTTTTGATGTTTTTCGTCTCGTTTGGTGTTTAATGTGTTTTTACTTTATTTCATATGAAATAATATAATTTTGCTTTATTTTAGTGTTATAGATCGAGACGACGAAGATTGGACGAGTAATGTACTGTGCTGACACTGAGTACCAGTCTGACACTAAGTTACCCAGTGTCCGAGTCCTGGCGACACTAGCTGCCGACGCCCACAACCTGCGCCCGCGTCGATCGACGCACCGTCGATGGTAGGTCAGCGCTCAGCTTCAGTAGCGTCGATCCTAGCTCCGTCGATCGACGCATTGCCTGGTCGACGTGAGCAGCTTGCGCCCGCGTCGATCGACGCACCGTCGACGCTCCAGCAGTTTGAGCGGTTATTTTCAGAAATTCTATAAAAGGTCAGTGGTTTCTTCATTTTGAGAGTGCTGGGACAAGGGGGAAAGGTCATAATAATGTAGAGAACCCTCGGTTCATGCCCCGTTCAATTCATGCAAGATTAGCATTAAATAATTTGTAGTTTCGTCGTTTCTATGCCGTCCGACATTCAAGACCGCTTCTCGACGCTGAAGTTCGTTGGATGGATGATGCTTTTCTAGATTATAGGTTTTTCTACACCTTTTTATTTGCTTTATGTATTTGGCTTCTGCTATCGTCGGATGTTGAAGTTGAACTTCAGTTTCGTTAATTTAGTTTCCCTTGTTCTTCTTGTTTTCAGTTTGCTTAGTAGTTGTTTAGATGCTTGGTAATTCTCATGCTTTTAATTGCTGAAATTATGCTTTTGAATATGATGATGCTTGTTGGCTAAGTTTATCAGTCTAGTGTGCTTAGGGTCATTTAGAACCATCGAGATTGATAACCCCGATCATGGAGACGATTCTGGCGCACTAGACCCTTGATTTTATTAATCATTTTAAAGCTTTTAAATTTTATTACTCGTAGATGTTAGAACACCTCAAACTCTATTTGATCGAGTGTTTAGTTTAGTTTTTATTTTCATTTCTACGTACGTAAAATCAAACACCAATATAGTTTCTGATTAGTCTTCCTTGTGATTCGACTCGAGTCAGCTTATTGCCTACAATAGCTCCGTTCTCTTGCGGACGAGATTTTTATTTTAAAAGCTAAAAAGTTCAATTAAATATTTGGCGCCGTTTCCGGGGAAGGCTAAAGGCTACGATTTTTGGTGTTTGCTTTTATTTGTGTGTTTGCGTTAGTATTTGTTGTTGAATTTTGTTTTGTTTATTTTTATACTTTTTGGTACGTTTAATCTCAGTTTTTGAGTGTTGTGCTTTGTAGCCACATTTTTGAAGACTCAAGATTATTTTGATTGAAGATGGCGAATTATCGAGTTAGTTCGCCATATGATGACCCTTACGCTCCAACTCTCGATTGTCAAGTCCCTCCATCGTATTATGACTCGTATGCTCCGAGCGGTCAAGAATGGGCCCATGCTTTTGACTATCCCGGTCCATGTCCTTCATATTGCTGTAATCCGAGCATGGATTCTTATGCACAGTCTCGTGGGTATTATGATCCGGGTCTTGACGATTCTTATGCTCAATTTGCCCCGCCTTATCCGAACGCGAACTCGTATGCTCTTACATTTCAAGATCTCCATTCTTCGAGCTACGATGTTTACACTCCACCCACATCCAATGCGTATATTTCAAGCGGCGATCATTCTGCCACTATTTCTCAAGATCTTTTAGCCGATATTGTGGAAGTGACTCGACGTATAGATGAACGCATAGAACTCCTCGATATTCAATTAGAGCAATTTGACAACAAGGTGTACGAGCTAGACCAACCTTGTCACGAGGAGTTGCCTAGCATTGATGATATTTTGAACGAGGTGTACGAAGATGTGAAATTTGTGGGTGAGAAGAAGGAGGAGGAAGTCGGCATTGTCTCTCCCATGCTTTTTGATAATGTCATACAAGACTGTGTGGGAGAGTTGCCTTCGGGTGAATTTATTGTTAAGGAGGTGTTTAAAGAGAAAGTTGAGAAGGAGCCCGTTTGCATCTCGGGACATGCTCTTTGTGCCCGCCTTGGTGATTATCATCGTCAATTCTTGCTCTTAGAGAATACCAAGGCGTGGCACGATCGTCATTTGTTTTTAGACCCGAGATGACATCGAATGGAAACCGTCAAGCTAAAGACGTAAATCAAGCGCTTCTTGGGAGGCAACCCAAGCCTTTTAACTTTATTTGTTTTTTGTGTGTTTTTGTTTCTTTTCGTTTCAGGTTCCCCTCGACTTTGAAGACCGTTAGATGATCTTGGATGCCCAACTCATCATCACAAGAGCGATTTCAGGGACGTATCTCTCCTTCTCTTATCTTTTACCATACTTAGCTTAATTTTTCATTTTATACAATGTGGACATTATATGGTTTAAGTGTGGTGGGATTTGTCCTTGGTTTGGTTAGTAAATTTTCCATATGATTGCTTGTGGTTGATTTGAGTTGTGTGTATTTATATTGACTGGAACCTTGACGAAGTGACGTGGTTAGATGCTTTGGTTAGGATATTTAGATTTCCGTTCAAACAATAGTGTAATTGTGGGGAATGAACTGTAAATAGTCTATGAAGTGTCTTGTCCCATGTTTTATTCTTGTTTCATTCCAAAGAGTCGAATACTCTTTACTAGCCCCGTTTTCAGTTAACTTCTATAGGATTTTATGTAATTTTTCTTTTTATTTTGGAGACGTTAAAACTCCACGTTCGATATTGAAGAATGTTATAAGTTGCACTTAGCAATGTAAGATTCGAGTCAATGAACTCTCGCTGTTAATTGATGTAAATTATGTTCGCTTTGTTGTATCTCATCTTGATGGGTACACTTAAAAAAAAGAGAAAGAAAGAATAAGTACAAGAAGAGAAAACCTTGTACAATTTGAGTTCTTATTTTTATTTTTATTTCTTAGATTGTATTGTTAAAGAGGTGTATAGATGATTGGGCTAGTCGGGTGACGATTTGGCGGTTTGAGCAGGGATAGACTTTGGCTGAGGCATGGATGGGTGATGTACATGGAGGTCAACTCGTTACTTTTAGGTGTTCGGAAGCTAGTCTAATTCTCTTATCTCAACGTTATCGTGTCGTCCTTTTATTTGAGTTTTTAGTCGATCTAATGCATTAACTTCTTGAATCATATGGATGCATTAGTAATTAAGTCATCGGGTAATTAGCTTTTCCTTGTCTACGTCTAGATTAGATTTTGCTTGAGGACAAGCAAAAAGATAAGTGTGGGGGAGTTGATTTGTACATATTTGTATGTGATAGCAGGGCTAACTTACCTATCTCCAAGTTTTTATGGATGAGCTTTTTGTCATGTGTTTCTTTCATTCTACGTTTGCTCTCCCACGCCATCTCGTATGAATCATTTCTAATCTCCTCTACCTCACTCAATTCCAGCATCCTATACCCCCTGCTTCATTCAAATCAAGATTCAATGTACGAATTGCCCATTCTGCTCGATGCTCTAACTCGACGGGAAGGTGACAAGATTTTCCATAAACCAACCGAAATGGGCTCATGCCCAACACTATTTTGTAGGATGTACGATATGCCCACAATGAGTCAATCAGTTTTGCCACCCAGTCTTTACAGTTTAGTTTCACTGTCTTCTCTAGAATGGCCTTGATTTTCCGGTTGCTCGTCTCCACTCATGTGTTTTTACATCGTATGTTGTGTGCTTTTAGGGTGTTTAGGTTTATCTTTTTATCGTTTTTATTCCTTTTGATATTTTTCATCTCGTTTGGTGTTTAATGTGTTTTTACTTTATTTTATATGAAATAATCTAATTTTGCTTTATTTTAGTGTTATAGCTCGAGACGACGAAGATTGGACGAGCAATGTACTATTCTGACACTGGGTACCAGTCTGACACTGTATTACCCATTGTCCGAGTCCTGCCGACACTAACTGCCGACGCCCGCAACCTGCGCCCGCGTCGATCGATGCACCATCGATGTTAGGTCGACGCTCAGCTTCAGTAGCATTGATCCTAGATCCGTCGATCGACGCATTGCCTGGTCGACGCGAGCAGCCTGCGCCCGCGTCGATCGACGCACTGTCGACGCTCCTGCAGTTTGAGCGGTTATTTTCGGAAATTTTATAAAAGGCCGGTGGTTTCTTCATTTTGAGAGTTCTGGGACGAGGGAGAAAGGTCAGAATAATGTAGAGAACCCTCGGTTCATGCCCCGTTCAATTCATGCAAGATTAGCGTTAAATAATTTGTAGTTTCATCGTTTCTATGTCGTCTGACATTCAAGACCGCTTCTCGACGCTGAAGTTCGTTGGATAGCTGATGCTTTTCTAGATTATAGGTTTTTCTGCACCTTTTTATTTGCTTTATGTATTTTTCTTTGACTATCGTCGGATGTTGAAGTTGAACTTCAGTTTCGTTAATTTAGTTTCCCTTGTTCTTCTTGTTTTCAGTTTGCTTTGTAGTTGTTTAGATTCTTGGTAATTCTCATGCTTTTAATTGCTGAACTTATGCTTTTGAATATGATGATGCTTGTTGTCTAAGTTTATCGGTCTAGTGTGCTTAGGGTCGTTTAGAACCATCGAGATTGACAACCCCGATCGTGGAGACGATTCCGGCGCACTAGACCCTTGCTTTATTAATCGTTTTAAAGCTTTTAAATTTTATTACTCGTAGATGTTAGAACACCTCAAACTCTATTTGATCGAGTGTTTAGTTTAGTTTTTATTTTCGTTTCTACGTACGTAAAATCGAACACCGAAATAGTTTCCGATTAGTCTTCCTTGTGATTCGACTCGAGTCAGCTTATTGCCTACAATATCCCCGTTCTCTTGCGGACGAGCTTTTATTTTAAAAAGCGAAAAAGTTCGATTTAAAATTTGTACTGCAAACGAAGTTCAAAACTGAATTAACTCGGTTAGGTATAATTTCAATTTCATAAATTATCATTGGTTATTCAAATTAATATATTATCTTTTTTACAGTATTCGTATTTTATAATTTATATTTATTCAGAAATGCAACGAAAACAACTCTTTGTTGAACTCGAATCCATGTTAGATAGGGAAAATAATTTGGTTAAGTCATTTAGAAATTTTAAGGACAAGTTTCCCGAAGATGGTGTTATCCAAATGAAATTACGCCTTATTGGGAGAAGACGCACAAATGCAAGTATGGCATAATATATTTGAAGCCGATGAACTTGCCATCTTAGTTGTTGGTGATTTTTAAAAATATATGGTGTGATAGGAATATTATATTAGAAAGAAAATCTAGCAAATTGAACATATTAATGAGTTACATCCGTCTTACCTTGCTCTACAGTATCCATTATTATTTCCTCACGGTGAAGATAATTATAGGCATGATATACCTTTTGCTGACCATCAAAAATCAATAAGAAATGGAAGAAATCATGTGAGCCAGAGGGAGTTCTTCTCACACCGATTGCATGAAAGGTTAACCGAGTCACCTACTATCCTCTCTGCAAAAGGCTTACACAATAGTTCACGGTGAAACAAATGGTTTCAGTGTGGGTTAATAGAGTTATTTTGCCAGCGACATTTACGGTGGTGCACAGTATATGATTCAGAATTATCAAGATGATATGGAATTTGTCAATGGGCTGGATATCCAGATTTGTTCATAACATTAACGTGCAATCCAAAATGGCCAGAGATTGTACGGTTTGTCGAGAGCAGGAATCTTAAGCTAGAAGATCGTCCTGATATAGTTTCCAAGAATATTCAAAATGAAGTTGGATGGCTTAATTAGATATTTACATGACAACTAAATATTTGGAAATATAGTTTCTTGTGAACATATCAAAAAATATATTTATTAAAATTATTTATTTCAAAATAACTTCCATACATCATCAGTTTATCGTTTATTAATGTGCTGTTCATTTTTTAACTTTTTAGCTTATGTAGTTATCTACTTTGTGGAGTTCCAGAAGCGAGGCCTTCCTCATGCCCACATTCTTCTATTCTATGAAAAAAAAAAAAAAAAGATACCCTAATACATTTCAGCTGAGATTCTAGATGAAGAGGAAGATCTATGGTATTATACAATAGTTTCGGAGTTGATGATTCAGGGGCCACGTGGGCATTTGAAAAAAATCTTCTCCTTGCAATATTGATGAGAAATGCTCAAAATATTATTCAAAGAGGTTAGTTGAATCTACTACTGTTGACTATAATGGTTACCCGGTGTATAAACGTAGAAATACTGGTCGAACGATAACAAAAAATGGTGTTCCCCAAGATAATAAGTGGGTTGTGCTACATAATCGTTATTTATTGCTAAATTATGGAGCACACATAAATGTTGAATGGTGTAATCAGTCTAGATCTATCAAATATTTGTTCAAACATGTGAACAAGGGAAATGATAGGGTCACAACCACATTTTACAAAAGTGGTAAAAATGATGAGCATTAGCCAGAAACTGATGAGATCGACATGTATTACGATTGTCGTTACATTTCTCCATGTGAAGAAGCTTAGAGAATCTTTGGGTATGAAACTCAGTATAAAAATCCTTCCATCCTACGTTTGAGTTTTCATCTTCTAGGGGAGCAAAGAGTACTTAATAATGATAATGACTCATTGGACGATGTGATGAAACATCAGTCAACACTTCACACAATGTTTTTGGGTTGGTTTGAGTCTAACAAGAAATATCCTGAAGCTCGAAATTTGTTGTATACCGATTTTCCTCAGTATCTTGTTTGGAACTTAAAAAAAATGAGTGGACCCCTAGGAAATTTTTTTTGCAAATTATTCGGTTATAATATGTTCCCCTAGGTTCTAGTGATAACTATTATGGTCAGTGCCTCCTCAATGTTGTTCGAGGAGCACAATGTCACGATGATTTAGAAAAAGTGAAAAAAAAGCAACATGATACATATGTTGATGTGTGCTACTCAGTTGGGCTACTGGATGATGATAGAGAATATATTGATAGCATCGAAGAAACAAGTTATTGGGGATCTGCACATTCTATTAGATCCTTATTCATGACATTGCTTGCGTCCAAATGTATATCTCGACTGGAGAAAATTTGGGAAAAATGTTGGAAATATTTATCAGATGATATTTTATACAAACAACAAATCTTGAGAAATAACAAAAGGAACTAATTAATAATTTTCAATTATATCCATGGTTTCTTGATAGTATTCTTTTATATATTGTTTCATAGAAATGAGTGAAAGTATAATTACTTTTAAAAAAAATTGTACAAATTTGAAAATGAGTGATGCTGAAATTCAAAAACTTGCTTTACTGGAAGTGGACAAGTTGTTGCAGAGCATAGGGAAGAGCTTAAAGAATTTTCCTCCAATGCCAATTCCAACTGAAGTCAACTCTAATATTTCTTTCAATAGATTTATTGCTTAGGAATTAGACTATGACCGTGATGCCTCATTGAAGAACGCATTAAATTATTTCAAATCTGAATAAAGATAAAAAAAACATGGGTATGTCGAGGTCATGAAATTTGTTTCTTCAACAAAGGAGGGACTATTCTTTTTTTATGGATATGGAGGAATTGGAAGAACTTTTGTTTGGAGGACTCTTTTTTCAGCCGTAAGATCTAATGGTGGGATTGTATTAAATGTAGCACCTGGCGACATAGCTTCTCTTCTTCTTCCAAAAGGAATAACCGGTCATTCTAGGTTTAAAGTTCCATTCAATTTCCATGAAGAATCATCGTGTGTGATTTTCCAGGGGACCCCCCTTGCGGAATTAATGGTGCATGCACAACTAATAATTTGGGGTGAAGCTTTGAGATGCACAAACATTGTTTTGAAGGTTTAGACAAAACATTGAAAGATATTATGGGGTTCAAATCCAAAGTCTAGATATTCCATCCGGAGGTAAAACTGTTGTACTTGGTGGAGATTTTCAAATTCTTCCAGTGATTCCTAAAGGTACTAGGCCAGACATAGTATATACAACCATTAATTCCTCCCACTTATGGAGACATTGTAAGATTGACAAAGAATATGAGGCTTCAAAATCTCACCTGAGACACCGATTCGATTGAATTGAAAGAATCTTGTCAATGGATAAATAGCATTGGAGATGGGACAGTTGGAGGATCAAATGATGGCATCTTTGAAATCAACATCCCAGATGATTTATCTTTGTTATATGATGGTGGCCCTATTGAATCAATTGTGGCCATCACTTATCCATATTCCGGAACGAATGCCGAATGTTTTGTTTAGTTGGAGGGCTGAGCTATTCTTGCACCAACACTTGATGTAGTCAATTTAATCAATGAATATATGACTTCATTGAATGAAGGGGAATGTAAGATATATTTGAGCTCAAATAGTGCGTGCAAATCTAATGCAAATATTGACATTTTGCAAGATGTCCACTCACCCAAATTTTTAAACACAATCAAGTGTTCTGGGTTGCCGAATCATGAGCTACGATTGAAAGTTGGTTCTCCAATCATGTTGTTGAGAAATATTGTCCATTCAATTGGTTTGTGTAATGGTACTAGATTGTTAGTTACGAAATTGGGTGATCATAATTTGGAGGCAACAATTCTCCAAGGAAGTAACGAAGGTGAATTAGTACTCATCCCACGAATGACCGTAACACCATCCGCTCCTAGGTTGCATTTTAAGTTTCAACGAAAGCAATTTCCAGTTATTCTGTAATATGCAATGACAATTAATAAAAGTTAAGGCCAATCTCTATCCCACGTTGGACTTTTCTTGAAAAAACTATTTTCAGTAATGGTCAGCTGTATGTTGCTTGCAATATCAAGGGTGACCAACCGAAAATGTTTAAAAATTTTGATTTACGATGATAAAAATAGACGTAGAAAAAAACTATGAATATTGGGTACAAGAAAGTATTTCATAGTTTGTAAACTACAAACTTCTTATTAATAATAGTTTTATTAACCATGCTCTATATAATGTTTTATTTTTCAATTTCTTCAATTTATAATTTTAACCTTTACCTTATTCTACTTTGGGTTAAATTAGTGTAACCACTTATTTATTAAATTATAAACATAAAAGTAATATTAAAAAATTGATAAATTTAACCTTCAAATATTCCCCCTTGCAACGCACGGGTGTAATACTAGTATCTAGGAAAACCCAAGTTAAAATCATCTAAAATGCTTAAAATGATATAACATTGTTTATTTTTACGCAATTATATTTTTTTCTATTGTTTTCTTTGATTAAAAACCCCAAAGGGAATTGGTCACCCTCGATTTTTTTAAATAATAATTAAAAAAAACGTATTTACCGATCGATTATTGTTTCTCACGGTACTAAAACAACGAAACCCATATCGTGGTACCTTCACAAAATAACAACGTTTTAATTGAACAATTCGATCGCTCGTATCTTAGATACTGTTGATCGAATTATAGGAAACGTGTCAATACATACATGTTTGGTGATAATTTTCTAAGTAAAGCCTGGGTTAAAATCATTTTATGTGCCTAAAATGATATGATATGGTTTAT
>BMAC01000049.1:1258880-1279173 GCA_014905375.1 Phtheirospermum japonicum
AAAATGATATGATATGGTTTATTTTTATGCAATTAATATTTTTTCTATTTTTTGGATTTATTTAAATATAAAAAAAAAAAAGAAGAAACAACAGACTTTCCGATCAATTATTATTTATCATGGTTCTAAAAAAGCCAAACCCACCTCGTGGTACCTTCGCAAAAATAACGACACTTCATTATTTTACGTTTTCAATTAAACAAGCCGATCTCTTGTATCATAGATACTGTTATTCGAATTACACAACATGTGTCAATACGTACATGTTAGTTGATAATTATCTAGTAAAACTGAGGTTTAAATAATCTCACTTTCCTAAAAGGATTTGATATTGTTTATTTTTGTCAATTATATATTTTCTTCTAGTTTTTTAATTCAAAAAATATCGATAGGAACCAACTCCCTTCGGAAAAACCCAAGGAAAAATCTTTCCCCTCGTGTTTTGCCGAAGTGAATTGGATCCCCTCGTACTTTTTCTAAAATAATAACTAAATAAATAAATAAATAAAGGTATTTGACGACCAATTGCTATTTCTCATTTTTCTAAAATAACAAAACTCACCTTGTGGTACCTTCACAAGAATAATGACATTTCATTATTTAAATTTCCAATTGAACAAGTTGCTCGCTCGTATCATGGATAGTGTTGATCGAATTATATGACACGTATTAATACTTACATGCCCATCGATAATTATCTAGTAAAATTCGGGTTAAAATCATCTTACATGCCTTTATATGAAAACGTTTATTTTTACACAATTATATACATATAGATTTTTTATTTTATTTTATTTTATTAAAATACCCAAGTGGAATTGGTTCCACTCAAATCTCTTCTAATAAAAAATAAAAAATAATAATAATAAAGGTGTTTAACGATCAATTACTATTTCTAGTGGTTCTAAAACAATGAAACCAACCTCGTGGTAACTATACAAAAATAACGACATTTCATTACATTGTGTTTCCAATTAAACAATTCGATCAATCGTATCATGGATAATGTTCATCGAATTACACGACACTTTTCAAAAAGTACATGCTCGGTGATAATTATCTAGTAAAACGCGGATTAAAATCATCTTACGTGCCTAAAATGAATGATATGGTTTATTTTTACGCTACTATATTTTTTATTTTTCTTTTTGGGATATTTTTTATTAAAAAACCCGAGAGGAATTGGTTTTCCTCTTATTTTTTAAAACTAATAAAATTAAAAAAAATAGTAAGAAAGTATTTACCGATCAATTACTATTTCTCAAGGTTCAAAAATAACGAAACCCACCTCGTGGTACCTTCACAAAAATAACGACGCTTCATTACTTTGCCTATCTAATTGAACAAGTCGTACCCTCGTATCGTAGATACTGTTGATCAAAGTACACGACACTAGTAAATACGTACATGTTCGGTGATAACTATCTAGTAAAACCCAAGTTAAAATCATCTTATGTGCCTAAATTGATATGATATGGTTTATTTTTATGCAATTATATTTATTTCTGTTTTTTCGGATCTTCTTAGATTTAGAAAACCTGAGGGGATTGGTTACCCTCGAATTTTGTTAAATAAAGAAAAAAAAAAACGAATTTATCGATTAAATACTATTTCTCGTGGTTTTAAAACAATGAAACATATCTCGTGATACCTTCTCAAGAATAATGATGCTTCATTACATTACATTTCTAATTGAACGAGTCGGTCGCTCGTATCATTTATACTATTGTTCAAATTACACGACACGTGTTAATACGTAATTATCTAGTAAAACCTGGGTTCAAATCATCTTATGTGCCTAAAATGATATGACATGGTTTATTTATACCCAACTATATTTTCCCTTTTTATTTTGGATTCTTTTAATTAAAAAATCCGAGGGGAATTGGTTCCCCTCGAATTTTTTTAAATAATAAAACCAAAAAGAAAAAAAAGAAAAAACATATTGACCGATCAATTACTATTTCTCGTGTTTCTAAAACAACGAAACCAACCTCGTGGTATCTTCACAAAAATATCGACATTTTATTACTTTACGTTTCTAATTGAACAATTCGATCAATCGTATTGTGGATACTGTAGATCGAATTACACGACATTTTTCAATACGTAAATGCTCAGTGATAATTGTCTAGTAAAACGTGGATTAAAATCATCTCACGAGCCTAAAATTATATGGAAAGGTTTATTTTATGCAATTATAAATATATTTTTTTTTCGTAAATGGAAAACCCATTGCGAATTGGTTCCCCTCGAAATTTTTTTAATAAAGAAAAAATAATACGTATTTACCGATCAATCACTATTTCTCGTGGTTCCAAAACAACGAAACCCACCTTATGGTACCTTTACAAAAATAACGATGCTTCATTAATTTATGTTTCCAATTAAACAAGTTGATCGCTCTTATCGTAGATACTATTGATGGAATTATACAACACGTGTCAATACCTAAATGCTCAATGCTAATTATCTAGTAAAATCCAAGTTAAAATCATCTTACGTGTTCAAAAAGATATGACATGGTATATTTTTACGCAATTATATATTTTTATAATTTTATCTGGATTTTCTGAAATTAAAAAACCTAAGGGGAATTGGTTCCCCTTGGACCTTTTTTAATAAAGGAATTATAAAATATATTAAATGTAATTACCGATCAATTGCTATTACTCGTGGTTCTAAAACAACGAAATCCACCTTGAGGTACCTTCATAAGAATAATGATGCTGCATTAACTTGCGTTATTAATTGAATGATCGATCACTCGTATTGTGGATAGTGTTGACTGAATTACACGAGACGTGTCAATGCGTACATGCTCGATAACAATTGTCTAGTAAAATCCAAGTTAAAGTCACTATACGTGTTTAAAATGATATGACATGGTTTATATTTATGCAATTATATATCTTTTTTATTTTTTTAATTAAAAAACCCGAACGGGAATCTGTCACCCTTGAATCTTTAAATAATAAAAATCAAAAATACAAAATATCGTATTTACCGATCAATTACTATTTTTCGTGATTCTAAGACAATGAAACCCACCTCGTTGTACCTTCAAAAAAATAACAACTTTTCAATTGAACAAGTTAATTGCTCATATCATAGATACTGCTGATCAAATTATACAACACGTGTCAATACGTACATGCTCAGTGATAATTATCTAGTAAAACTCGTGTGAAAATCATCTTACGTGCCTAAAATGACATGACATGGTTTATTTTTATGCAATTATATTTTTTATTTTTATTTTTGAATTACTTATAATTAAAAAACCCGAGGAGGAATGGTTCCTCTCTTATTTTTTAAAATAAATTTTTTATAAAAATAGGAAAAAATGCATTTACTGTTCAAGTACTATTTATCAAGGTTCTAAAACAACGAAACCCACCTGGTGGTACCTTCACAAAAATAATGACCCTTCATTACTTTGCATGTCTAATTGAATAGGTCGTTCACTCGTATCGTAGATATTGTTGATCAAATTACACGTCACGTGTCAATACGTACATGTTCTGTGATATTTATTTTGTAAAACCTGTGTTAAAATCATCTTATATGCCTAAAATGATACAATTTGGTTTATTTTTATGCAATTATATTTATTCCTATTTTCTTGATTTATTTTTAATTAAAAAATCATCGGGATTTGTAACCCTTGAGTTCTCTTAAATTAAAAAAAAAAAACGTATTTACAGATCCATTATTATTTCTCGTGATTCCAAAATAACCAAACTCACCTCCTGGTACCTTCACAAAAACAACTACGCTTCATTATATTACATTTCTAATTAAACAAGTCAATCGCTCGTAATGTTGATACTATTGTTCGAATTACACGACACGCGCTAATGCGTAATTATCTAGTAAAACCCGGGTTAAAATCATCTTACGTGTCTAAATCGGAATGATATGATTTATTATTAAGCAATTATATTTATTCTTTTTTTATTAGATTTTTTTAATTAAAATATCCGAGAGGAATGTGTCACCTAAGATCTTTTTTAATAAAAAAAATAGAAAATAGAGAAAATGTATTAACGATCAATTATTATTTCAATTAGCTCTAAAACAATGAAACCCACCATGTGGTACCTTCACAAAATTAATGACGCTTCGTTACATTACGTTTCCAATTGAGAAAGTCGATCTCTCGTATCATGGATATTGTTAATTGAATTACACGACATGTGTCAATACGTACATGGTCGATGATAACTATCTAGTAAAACCCAAGTTAAAATCATCTTACGTGCTTAAAATAATATAACATGTTTTTTTCACTCAATTATATTTTTTCTATTATTTTTTATTTTCTTTAATTAAAGAACCGGAATGGAATTGGTCACCCTCAAATTATTAAATTAAAAAATTTTAAAAAGAATATAGAAAAAAGGTAATTATCGATCAATTATTGTTTCTCGTGGTTGTAAAACAACGAATCCCACCTCGTAGTAAATTCACAATAATAATGACATTTCATTACTTTACATTTCCAATTGAATAAGTCGATCGCTCGTATCATGAATACTGTTGATGGAATTACACGTCACTAGTCAATACGTACATATTCGGTGATAATTATCTAGTGAAACCCGGGTTAAAATCATCTTATGTCCCTCAAATGATATGATATGGATTGTTTTTACGCAATTATATTTATTCCTATTTTCGGATTCTTTTAATCAAAAAACCCGAGGGGATTGGTTACACTCTAGTTTCTTTAAATAAAAAAAAACACAAAAAATAGAAAAAAATGTATTACCGATCAATTACTATTTCTCATGGTTCTAAGACAACGAAAACCACCTCGTTTTACCTTCAAAAAAATAACGACCCTTCATTACATCATGTTTCCAATCGAACAAGTCGATCACTCGTATCGTGAATACTATTGGTAGAATTACACGACACGTGTTAATACGTAATTATCTAGTAAAACCCTGGTTAAAATCATCTTACGTTCGTAAATTGATATGACATGTTTGTTTTTACACAATTATATTTTTTTTTGAATTACTTTAATTAAAAACCCCAAGGGGAATTGGTTCCCTTCAGACTTTTTTCAATAAAAAAATTCAAAAAATATAAAACTTATTTAGCGATCAATTACTATTTCTCGTGGTTCTAAAACAGTAGAACCCTCCTTGTGGTACCATCAAAAAAATAACGATGCTTAATTAATTTACGTTTCCGACTGAATGAGTCGATCGCTCATATTGTAGATATTGTTGATTGAATTACACGACATGTGTCAATACGTACATGCTTGATGATAATTATATAGTAAAACCCAAGTTAAAATCATCTTTCCTGCGTAAAAACATATGACATGATTTATTTTTATGCAATTATATTTTTTTCTATTTTCTTGATATTTTTAATTGTGAAACCCGAAAGAAATTGGTCAACCCTAGAATTATTTTAAATAATAAAAATAAAAAAATAGAACAAAAATATATTTACCAATTAATTATATTTCTCGTGGTTCTAAAAAACGAAACCCACTTCGTTGCACCTTCACAAAAATAACAATGTCTCATTACTTTATGTTTCTAATTGAACAAGTCGAATGCCCGTATCGTAGATATTGTTGATCGAATTATACGACACGTCTCAATACGTACATGCTCAGTGATAACTATCTAGTAAAACCCGGGTTAAAATCATCTTACATGCGTAAAATGACACGACATGGTTTATGTTTACGTAATCATATTTTTTTCTTTTTCTTTTTGTATTTTTTTAATTAAAAATCCGAGGGGAATTGTTTACCCTCTAATTTCTTTAAATTAAAAAAAATCAAAATTAGATATTACGTATTTACCAATCAATTACTATTTCTCGTGGTTCTAAAACAACGAAACACACCATGTGGTAACTCATAAAAATAACGACACTTCATTACATTACGTTTCCATTTGAATTCGATCAATCGTATTGTGGGTATTGTGGATCAAAATACACGACATTTTTCAATACCTAAATGCTCGGTGATAATTATCTAGTAAAACATGGGTTAAAATCATCTTACGTGCCTAAAATGATATAACAAGTTTTATTATTATGCAATTATATTTTTTCTATTATACTTTTTATTATTTTTTTGATTAAAAAACCTGAAGGGAATTAGTGACCCTCAAACTTTTTAAATAAAAAAAATTAAAAAAACAGAAAAGGTAATAATTGATCAATTGTTATTTCTCGTGGTTCTAAAATAACGAAACCCACCTCGTGGTACCATCACAAAAATAGCAATGTTTCATTACTTTACGTTTCTAATTGAACAAGTCGATCGCTCGTATCGTGGATAATGTTGATTGAATAACATGACACGTGTCAATACGTACATGTTTGATGATAACTATCTAGTAAAACCCAGGTTAAAATCATCTTACGTGCGTAAAATGACATGACATGGTTTATTTTTACGCAATCATATTTTTTCTTTTTATTTTGGGATTTCTTTTAATTAAAAACCCCGAGGGGAAATGGTTACCCTTGAGTTTTTTTTTTTTTTAAATAAAAAATAGAGAAAACGTATTTACCGATTAATTACTATTTCTCGTAGTTCGAAAAAAACGAAACCCACCTCGTGGTACCTTCACAAAGATAATGACGCTCCATTACATTAGGTTTCCAATTTAAAAAGTCGATCTCTCGTATCGTGTATACTGTTGATCGAATTACACAACACGTGTCAATACGTACATGCTCGGTGATAAATATCTAGTAAAACCCAAGTTAGAATCATCTTACGTGCTTAAAATGATATAAGATTTTTTATTTTTATGCAATTATATTTTTTTATTATTTTCTTTGATTAAAAAACCCAAAGGGAATTGGTTACCCTCGAATTTTTTTAAATTAAAAAAAATAAAAAAATGTATTTACCGATCAGTTATTGTTTCTCACGTTACTAAAACAACGAAGCCCATATCGTGGTACCTTCACAAAAATAACAACGTTTTAATTGAACAAGTCAATCACTCGTATCTTAGATACTGTTGATCGATTACAAGAAACGTGTTAATACATACATGTTTGGTGATAGTTTTCTAAGTAAAGCCTGGGTTAAAATAATTTTATGTGCCTAAAATGATATGATATGGTTTATTTTTATGCAATTAATATTTTTTCTATTTTTTGGATTTATTTAAATATAAAAAAAAAAAAGAAGAAACAACAGACTTTCCGATCAATTATTATTTATCATGGTTCTAAAAAAGCCAAACCCACCTCGTGGTACCTTCGCAAAAATAACGACACTTCATTATTTTACGTTTTCAATTAAACAAGCCGATCTCTTGTATCATAGATACTGTTATTCGAATTACACAACATGTGTCAATACGTACATGTTAGTTGATAATTATCTAGTAAAACTGAGGTTTAAATAATCTCACTTTCCTAAAAGGATTTGATATTGTTTATTTTTGTCAATTATATATTTTCTTCTAGTTTTTTAATTCAAAAAATATCGATAGGAACCAACTCCCTTCGGAAAAACCCAAGGAAAAATCTTTCCCCTCGTGTTTTGCCGAAGTGAATTGGATCCCCTCGTACTTTTTCTAAAATAATAACTAAATAAATAAATAAATAAAGGTATTTGACGACCAATTGCTATTTCTCATTTTTCTAAAATAACAAAACTCACCTTGTGGTACCTTCACAAGAATAATGACATTTCATTATTTAAATTTCCAATTGAACAAGTTGCTCGCTCGTATCATGGATAGTGTTGATCGAATTATATGACACGTATTAATACTTACATGCCCATCGATAATTATCTAGTAAAATTCGGGTTAAAATCATCTTACATGCCTTTATATGAAAACGTTTATTTTTACACAATTATATACATATAGATTTTTTATTTTATTTTATTTTATTAAAATACCCAAGTGGAATTGGTTCCACTCAAATCTCTTCTAATAAAAAATAAAAAATAATAATAATAAAGGTGTTTAACGATCAATTACTATTTCTAGTGGTTCTAAAACAATGAAACCAACCTCGTGGTAACTATACAAAAATAACGACATTTCATTACATTGTGTTTCCAATTAAACAATTCGATCAATCGTATCATGGATAATGTTCATCGAATTACACGACACTTTTCAAAAAGTACATGCTCGGTGATAATTATCTAGTAAAACGCGGATTAAAATCATCTTACGTGCCTAAAATGAATGATATGGTTTATTTTTACGCTACTATATTTTTTATTTTTCTTTTTGGGATATTTTTTATTAAAAAACCCGAGAGGAATTGGTTTTCCTCTTATTTTTTAAAACTAATAAAATTAAAAAAAATAGTAAGAAAGTATTTACCGATCAATTACTATTTCTCAAGGTTCAAAAATAACGAAACCCACCTCGTGGTACCTTCACAAAAATAACGACGCTTCATTACTTTGCCTATCTAATTGAACAAGTCGTACCCTCGTATCGTAGATACTGTTGATCAAAGTACACGACACTAGTAAATACGTACATGTTCGGTGATAACTATCTAGTAAAACCCAAGTTAAAATCATCTTATGTGCCTAAATTGATATGATATGGTTTATTTTTATGCAATTATATTTATTTCTGTTTTTTCGGATCTTCTTAGATTTAGAAAACCTGAGGGGATTGGTTACCCTCGAATTTTGTTAAATAAAGAAAAAAAAAAACGAATTTATCGATTAAATACTATTTCTCGTGGTTTTAAAACAATGAAACATATCTCGTGATACCTTCTCAAGAATAATGATGCTTCATTACATTACATTTCTAATTGAACGAGTCGGTCGCTCGTATCATTTATACTATTGTTCAAATTACACGACACGTGTTAATACGTAATTATCTAGTAAAACCTGGGTTCAAATCATCTTATGTGCCTAAAATGATATGACATGGTTTATTTATACCCAACTATATTTTCCCTTTTTATTTTGGATTCTTTTAATTAAAAAATCCGAGGGGAATTGGTTCCCCTCGAATTTTTTTAAATAATAAAACCAAAAAGAAAAAAAAGAAAAAACATATTGACCGATCAATTACTATTTCTCGTGTTTCTAAAACAACGAAACCAACCTCGTGGTATCTTCACAAAAATATCGACATTTTATTACTTTACGTTTCTAATTGAACAATTCGATCAATCGTATTGTGGATACTGTAGATCGAATTACACGACATTTTTCAATACGTAAATGCTCAGTGATAATTGTCTAGTAAAACGTGGATTAAAATCATCTCACGAGCCTAAAATTATATGGAAAGGTTTATTTTATGCAATTATAAATATATTTTTTTTGTGTAAATAGAAAACCCATTGCGAATTGGTTCCCCTCGAAATTTTTTTAATAAAGAAAACTAAGAAAAGAAACATATTTACCGATCAATCACTATTTCCCGTGGTTCAAAAACAACGAAACCCACCTTGTGGTATCTTTACAAATATAACGATGCTTTATTAATTTATGTTTCCAATTGAACAAGTCGATCGCTCTTATCGTAGATACTATTGATCAAATTACACGACACGTGTCAATACCTAAATGCTCAATGGTAATATATATATATATATATATATATATATATATATATATATATATATATTAAAAGAGAGGTCTGGAGAGAGAAAAAAAAGATGAGTTGGAAAGAAAAAAATGTCACGAATGATTATTTTCTTTTTTTAGTTATGTAGGAATTTTCTTAACATAATTATAATAGATACCATAATTAATATTAATGATGATTTTTTTTACCTTTTTAATTAAAAAAAGCCACCTAGGATTAGTTTCCTCTTATAATTATGTAGGAATCTTCTTAACATAATTAGGATAGATACTCTAATTAACATTATAATAATAATTAATATTATATATATATATATATATATATATATATATATATATATATATATATAATTAACATTAAAAACTAATAATTAATATTATATATATATATATATATATATATATATATATATATATAATCACTTATATGTTATTTTGATTTTTATTATGAGTTTTATTTAACGTTTCTTCGTTATCTTTTTCATTCCGAGTCCAACAATATCATATTTGTCATTTTTTCTCAAAAATAATTTGATCACTTTATTTAATTAAATTATATAAAAATGCACAATACAATACAATTTGATATTATTTTATTGCTATCAACATGTTGTTTATAAAATATTATTACGATTCAACACTTTTTTATTTGAATTGATTTCATAAAAAAATGTATTTTGTTATTATCTCAAAAACCACTTAAAATACTACAAGTGCAAACCCAACACTAAATGGAATGAACATTATGACATCAACTACCATAGATTTTGAAAAATATCAACTAATTCCAAAACAAAAAAAGGGGAAGGCCGCCTTTGAAATTACTTATTTAAATATTTTAATACATTTTCTTCCAATTGATAAAGTCATGGATGCAACACATTTTTACCAAGGGTGGTGTATTTTTCATTTATGGATACAGAGGACGCTTTCTACAAATCTAATAGTAGAATTGTTAATGTAATATCTAAAGACATAACTTCTCTTCTTCTTTCTAAAGGAAGAATTAAGCATTCTAGATTTAGGGTTCCTTTTAATATCCACAAAGATTTCGATCTTTACTGGTACTCCACTTGCAAAACTATGGTGGATACGCATCTCATTATTTGGGATGAATCTTCAATGATGGATATCCATTATTTTGATACTCTGGACAAAATATTGAAAGACGTGATGAGATTGCAAAATAATTATAATACACAGCTTTCATTTGGTATCAAAATAATAATTTTTTGTGGAGATTTTCATCAAATTTTGTCGGTTGTTCCAAAAGGCGCTAGACCAGACATATTTCACATGGTACCAAATCTTCGCATTTATGGATTCATTACATGGTTTTGAAGTAGAACAAGAATGTGGTGCTGCAAAATCACAATTCAGATCCCAATTGTGTCAAGTTAAAAAAATTTGTCAATTCGATAAATAGTATCGGAGATGGAATAGTTGGAGGACCAAATGATGGTATCGCTCAAATTGAAATTCAAATTATCTATTATTGAAAGATGATGGTGACCATGTTCCCTCAATTTTGGCCAACACATATCCACGATTTAAAAAAACTATTGAATGCTTCTATTATTTGGAGGGGTTGTGCTATTAAATCCATAACACTTGATGTCGTCAATTTGATTAATAAATGTACGATGTCATAAAATGATGGAGAATTAAAGTTCCGACTCAAACATTGACATATTGTAGGACGTCCACTCACCAGAGTTTCTAAACACCATTAAATGTTATGGATTGCTGAACTATGAGCTAAAACTAAAAATTAGAAATCCGCTCATATTGTTGAGAAATATATATCATTCCCTTGTGTTGTGTAATGTTGGTTGTTACAAAACTTGACGATCATATTGTATAGGCTAATATTTCTCAAGAAGCAATGCGGGTGAATTGTTGTTCATCCCTAAAATGACTGTCACACCATCTAATTTGAGGTTGCCTTTCAAATCTCAACGACGATAATTTTCGATGGTTGTGTCATATACTATGATGATCAACAAAATTCAAGGACAATCTCTCTTTTACGTTGGACTTTTCCTGAAGAATTCAGTTTTTCAGTCATGGTCAGTTGTATGTTGCTATATCAAGTAGAGGTGGAAATATGAGGCATGAAATGAACGACCGACATGAACATGACACAAAATAATAGGGTATGGGTTGAGGCTTATTGGGTTCATGCCTTATTGGGCTGGCACGATAAGACACGTTAAGTAATGAGTTGATAACGCGCTAGCCCGATGAACACGATAAGGCCCGATAATATTTTAATTTCCCCATTTTATATTCATTTACTCATTGTTAATATTTGTGATCTTTAATTTATCATTAGTACATTTGTCATATTATAATTTTAAATGTATTTGACAATTTGTATTGATAATTTTATACATATGTATTATATCTATTAAGAAAATCATGTATTTTTTAAATAACGGGCCTAATTAGCTTAATGGCTCAGATTAAATAAATTCAATATTTTTGTTTATAGTGCCTATCGTACCGTGTCGTGCTTTTCGTGTTTTTAGCGTGTTGTAATTCGGGTTTAGATTATAAGCCCGATAAGCTTATTGTGTCGTGTTCATGCCTATGATTATTGATCGATGTATTCTCGACGCGCTATTTCGGAATCCGTCTCTGCAAGAGTACGGAGCCGGTTGTAGGGTGGCGAGTTCTTCTCGAGTCGTGTCTCTCGAGGATGGATGTTATCGGCTTATCGGTTTCTTTATTTGCTCTTATTGTCGGTTGAAACTAAACTAATCTAAACTAGGAAAGCGGTAGTCATTGATTTGGTTTTGGTTTTTATAACTAAACTTAAATTGAAATAGGAGTTTTGAAAGCATTAAAATACGAAAAGGAAATTAAAGCTTATTTAAAAACGATTAATCTAAACTAGTTACTAAGAAAGCTTATAAATTGAATTAAGGAAAAGGGAGGGAAAATTAAAGTCTAGCTTATTTGAAAAAGTCAACATTAATTTAACAACAATTCAAGGTTTAAATAGGAAGATCTTATAAAACTTCTAAAAACTTAGAAATTTACCTAAACAACTAAACAACTTAAAAGCATAAGTTCAAAAGCTAGAAAGCTATAAAATGAAAATGGAAGTTTTGATAATCAAAATAGCAGCTAAACTATGATCCAAGCATTAACACGAGATTAAAAGAAATAATATGAAAATAAAACTATATTATAGAAAGATATTACCAAATGTATGTTTCCACAAAAAGTTTGAAGAGGAAAGCTTGAAATCTTAACAATGGAGATGGCAAACCAAAGCTTGAACAACTAGTTAATAGAGGTCTAACACTTAACTAAACTAGAGCTAATAAAACTAACTAATTACTATAATTTAAATTGATGAAAAGGAAAATATTTTTGTTGTTGGGTTGAAGGAGCTTTTCTGGGTAGAAAAGACCCTTGCTGCAAGTTGCTTCCTCGTGAAATGACGTTGGTTGATTAATACATCACGCAGGGGCAAAATTGTCCAAAAAGCAGAAAAAATCTGCTTTTCAGTCGATCGACTATAAAGGAGTCGATCGACTGGCAGTCGATCGGTCATGTCGGCAGTCGATCGACTGCTCTGTCAAAACGGCCAAAAGCCCTGGAATCCAGTCGATCTTGGGGGGCTCCAGTCGATGGACTGCAGTCGATCGGCCACGTCGGCAGTCGATTGATTGCGTTGTCCAAAACGGCAAAAAGCCTTGGAATCCAGTCGATTTTGGAGTTCCAGTCGATCGACTAGAAGGGCAGTCGATCGACTGGACTTCCAGTCGGTCGACTGGATTGCTGCACCCGGCTCGATTCCTCGATCTTTTCACGCCCGCCGGTTTATCGAACCTCGTCCGTTGCGCTTCCTTGCTTATCCGTCCATTCCCGAGTCGAGTAAAAATGATCCCAAATGAGCGCGGGCCCCGCTTGGACGTCCTACGGCCAAGAGAAAAACGAAATAGTGAAAAATTATGAAAACTAATAATAAAACGTACAAAAATACGAAAACCTAGAAATAACGAAAAACGGCCAACCCGACTCCTAAAACACCTAAGCAAGCAAAACACACGCAACGTGATACAAAAACGGTAAGGAAAATATGTACAAAAACGTGCAAATCAACCACCCCACACTTAGAACGGTTGCTTTTCCTCAAGCAAAACTAACGTAAAATTACAAGACTACCCCCGACCAATCCTAACTAATGCACAAAATAATTCGAGACGTCGTACGCTACGTTGCTTGTTAGCTTTGGCTAAAAGGACGTCAATGTGCGTTGTTAAGGAAATTTAGATCGACTCCCGAAACTTAAAAGGACTTAAACAATCCACCAAGTCGGTCTCCCCGTCCTTGCCCTGGCTAAGGTCTATCCACGCTCGAACCGTTAATCGGCTCCCTACTAGCCAAAATCATCTACGCCTCTCTTTAACAAATATATACTAAAAATCGAAAAAAGGAAAAACGTGCTACTCAACAACTTCAAGGATTTATAATGTATCCTTGTTTATTCGTCTCTTTTTTTTTTCCTTTTTCTTTTTCTCTTTTTTTTTGGTACCATAGACGTAAGGTATTTAAATAGTAAATAAAGATGAAAATACGAAGCTTTCAACGACTCCGATCATTCGTTGCTACTAGCAACTTACAAAATTCTCGATCGAGCACGTGGAGCAATTGACGACTCCAAATTACAAAACAAAAACCTATAGAGAGCGTTTGATGACGAGGGATAGTCGAGGCACTAGTTCTAAACGAGCACAAGGATAGCACGAAGCTAAAACCGAACGGAGATCCCAACAAGATAAACCACCTAAGTCCACTATATTCGATCGAAAATCTAAACACCCTAACAAATCATCAAAACCGCGTCACTTCGCCAAGGGTCCAAGCAATAATAGCACACACGTTAATCAAATTAACACAAGCAAGCATACTGAATCAAACTTTTTTACGTCTAAAAATAATGAAAAGCTCGTCCGCAAGAGAACGGAGTTGTTGTATATGATAAGTTGACTCGAGTCGAATCACAAGGAAGACTAATCGGAAACTATTCCGATGTTCGAAACGGAAAATAAAAACTAAACTAAACTATACTAAACACTCGATCAAATAAAGTTTGAGGTGTTCTAACATCTACGAGCAATAAAATAAAAAGCTTTTAAAAACAATTAATAAAAGCGAGGGTCTAGTGCGCTGGAATCGTCTCCACGATCGGGGTTGTCAATCCCGATGGCTCTAAATGACCATAGGCACACTAGACCGATAAACTTAGCCAACAAACATAATCATGATCAAATCATAATTCCAACGCAAAGCATGAATATCATCATGATCATCTCCATAATATTAACGCAAGGAAATAAGCATTAAGCATCGAACGGTAAAAACGAACAACTGATCTAACGAATAATAAAACCTAAACTACTCAACCAAATTAACATAAATTACCAACTAGGAAAAACGGTAAAAGGAAAATGACTAAATTAACGAAACTAAAGTACATAACAACATCAAAGCGAAAGTTATTAAATCTAAATACATAAATCAAATAAAAAGGTGTAGAAAAAACCTATAATCTAGAAAGCAGCAGCCATCCATCGATCTTTAGCGACGAGAAACGAACTCGAACGACGGACGATGTAGAAACTACGAAACTACGAACTAACTCTAATTTTGCTTGAATTGAAAGGGTGGCATGAACCGAGGGTCCTCTGCATTGTTGTGACCTTTCCCCCTCGTCCCAGCACCTTAAAAACGAAGAAACCACCGGATTTATATAGAATTTCGAAAATAACCGCTCAAACTGTCGGAGCGTCGACGGTGCGTCAGTCGACGCGAGCTAGGATGCACGCGTCGACAGGCAATGCATCGACTGACGGGCCTAGGATTGACGCTTCAGAACCTTTGCGTCGACGGTGCGTCGACGGTGCATCAGTCGACGCGAACCAGGCTGCACGTGTCGGCAGGTAGTGCGTCGACTGACGGGCCTAGGATCGACGCTTCAGAACATTTGCGTCGACAGTGCATCGACATTGCGTCAGTCGACGCAGGCGTAGCGTCGACGGTGCGTCAGTCGATGCACCTGCATGGCTTCGACTCGTCGCTCGTCCCGTTTTCCTCGTTTTGAGCTGAGATATTAACATTAAACAAAATTAGATTATTTCATACAAAATAAAGTAAAAACACATTAAACACCATAAGAAATGAAAAACATAAAAAAGGAAGAAAAACGATAAAAAGATAAACTTAAAACACATAAAAGCACACAACATACGATGCATAAACACACGAAAATCACATACAAATATGTACAAATCACATACGAGGGACGAACTCTAACCACCCCACACTTAAAACCTAGCAATGTCCTCATTGCGTATTTAAGCTAAGAAAATCAGTAAAAAGGTGTAGGGAGAAGAGAACGCCCCTATGTCCGAGCTTGTGTCGTCGTGGTTGTGCAAAAGTCGTCGCCGGTGGCCGAGGCAAGCAACAAGCTATCTACAAGGTAAGGCAAGGTGAAAATTTTGCACAAAAACAACCTATTTACAAAAACAAAAATATTTTTAAGTTTTTGAATTTTCGAATTTGTTTGGATTTTATTTTTTTCAAATTTGTTTTATATTTTGAAAATATATTCAAACGAAATGAAATTAAACTATATACAAAAGCGAAAACAATTAAAAGAATTTTTTTTTATTTTTTTTTTATTTTTACAAGATTCGAGACGAGAAATAAAAGAACATAATCGAAAGATAAACAAAATAACACACAAACACAATAAACAAATAAAATAAACAAAGGATAATCTAGGAGATTTAACGACGTCTCCTAGGTCGGGCACGGAGGGTCGCGTCCTCGTCTTCCTCCTCCTCCTCGTCCTCATTTTCGTCGTCGCCGCCATCATCGACGTCGTCGTCGTCGTCGTATCCGACTCTCGACCAAAAGGAGCCGGCTATGGAGGCCGCGGAAAGCTCGGTCGTTTCTTGCCTACCTCTCGTCAAGCCGGTCGAAACGGGTGTTGAGATGGTCGAAACGTGAAAACACGGCCTGTTGGAAATCATTCCAACCCATCTCGGGACCCGAGCCGGTGCTCGGGCCTCCGTACTGCGGGAATGCCGCTTGGCTCGTACTCGCTCCGTGATGCGCGCCCAAACCGGTGTTCGGGATGTCGCTGGCCTCACCTCGTTCATTCTCCCAGTGGCGTTGGCGTCTAGGATTTGGGTTCGCCGGGATCGTCGGGGCTCTCGGCGTTTTGAACACCAACTCCATAAGATCGACGCTTGTCATGTTGGCCGCCTCGGCCTCAAACCCGAAGTAGCGGGCAAGAACGGTGATCATCGGCCCCATGCCGACTCGGGCGACGCTTCCTCCTCTCATCTTCCGAATACCTCGAATTTGTCCTCGGATCAACGGGGAAAAAGAGACCGGATGTCCATTGCATAAGCACCAAAGCACGTAAAGCTCGTGATGGGTGAGGTTGGTGCTCTCGTGCTTTCCCATCAGGACGTGGGCAAAGAATTTGTAGGCCCCAAGCAGTGCCAAGTCGACGATCGCCGACGCCGAGTATCGATCCCGGGTACCACGTCCGCCCGTGATACTCCCCCAAAACTCATCCGCATGAAAACCACTCTCCTGCGTGTACGAGTACTGTTGGCAGTCAAGCCCGAGCACCTCTTGGAGCACCCCCTGATCGATCCGGTGCTCAATTCCCCCACAACGGACATTAAAACCCCCGTCATCGGTCTCCTGGTATGAGGTGAAGAACTCGAGCACTAGCTCCCGATAAGCCGGTGCCTGGAAAGACGCGAACATTCGGCCGTTCATCGCGTCGATGTAATGGAGTAGTCGGGTGCTGAACCCATCAAAGTCCCCGTTCGCCACCCATTCGTCGAAACGCTCGATATTGATAAAGCGTGGGGTAGCGAAATATCATTGGGACAGATTTTGAAAAAGCTCCCCCTCGTATGTGGAGTAGATGGGGAAGGGGGCACCGTAAGCTCCGGCGATATCGGGGTATTGGGGAAGGTTGAAAATTTCATCATCGGAGTGGCCATCCATGGTAAAAGAGGGGGAAGTATGAACGAAATTGGACGGATTTTATAGTGGAGGGTTCTAAGAATTGAAAGGAACGAACGAGAATGGAAAAATGGGAAAAATTCAAACCAAACGTTCACTGGGGCATTTCGTCGAACACTTGGTGGGCAAGCTTTTTAAGTATGGAAATATATGAAATTGACTCCCGAATCCTACCCAAAAACGTAACCAACGCAACCAACAATAACAAATTTCCCCAAAAGATTGTTTAAGCGAATTACCTCGAAAAATTGGTTCGAAAATGGAACGAAAAAACCGAGCTATTCCCAAGGAGGTTTTGATTGGAGATAGGAATCAAAAACTAAATTTCCCGCGTAACTTATCGCTGTCGATCGGCACAAAGTCGTTTTTCTCTTCTCTTCCCCCTCTTTTTTTTTATATTTTCCTGCATTTTTTTTTATATATTCGCCCCCTTTTTTTTTTCTTGCTTGGTCGATTGTGTGGTGTGGGGGGGCAGATCGACTGGAATATATAGAATCCGCAGGGCTCTGGGCATTCTGGGCAGTCGATCGACTAGAAGGGAAGTCAATCGACTGCAGTCGATCAGTTGCCGACAGTCGATCGACTGCTCTTGTCAAAAGCTTAAAGATTTCTGGAATCCAGTCAATTTCGCCGTGTCGGTAGATCGTGCGCCAGTCGATCGACTGGCTATCGATCCGCATGTTCCCAGTCGATCGACTGATTTGCCAAAAAGCTTGAAAAACTCTGGAATCCAGTCGATTTGAACTTGTCCGTCGATTGGGCAGTCGATCGACTGCAGGTAACCAGTCGATCGACTGCATTCCAGCAGCCAACCTCCATTTTTTGATCCTCTTTTCTCCCAAGACTCCTGGTCTTGAACCTACACAAACCCAAAAACTCAATTTAATACGACTTAAAGATAGAATATACGCAAAATTAAAAGAAAAACAAGAAAAGAGTTAGAAAAGGTTAGAAAGTCGTGGGTTGCCTCCCACGAAGCGCGTTTGGTTAATGTCGTTCGCTCGACGGTTATACAAAAACGTTATCCAGGATCCAAGAAGAGGTGACGATCATGCCACGCCTTGGTGTTCTTGAGTAGACACACCGGGTGATCAAAATCACCAAGGCGGGCGCGTTGGGCAAGCCGGAAGATCGAGATATCAAGAACGTGGGCTTGCTTCGGTGGTCGTAAGGGTGAGTCGATCACCCAAACGTGATCATCCCAAAACGGGTCGACGTATTTCTCCGTCTCCCCGACCGTCATCTCCTCTCTCTCGAATTTAGAAGTAGTCGTAGTAGGGCACGAGAGAGTAGGACCCCGCACATCTTCCTCGTCCTCTTCCACCTCCTCTTGTTCAAGTAGTAATAAAGCGTCGGGTGGTGGCAAAAGAGGCTCGATCAACTCCACATCCTCCAAGATCAGCACAACTATATCTTCCTCGCCTGAAGCAGGTAAGCTCGACAATCCAAGTGCAATCGGAGAACCCAAAGATAACACCCCCTCACTTTCCACTACAACCTCTTCACAATACCTGAGAGGGGTTACGTTGTCTTCCGAACCATTCTCCTCGTCCTCTGAATCCACCTCATAGCGCTCCTCTTTCAAAAGATCGTCAATTCTCGAATCGCCATCACCAACTGTGGGCACCACCACATCCAAGATGGGCATCTCGTCAAGGCACGGTTCCTTAAGCTCGTCCACGTCATTGGAAATTTGTTTTGCGCGAGTCTCCATGCGAGCGAGGCGTTCAATGAGGTCGGCTAAGAGAGACTCCACGTCCGGGAGTTGGGACGTAGACGAATCTTGAAAGAGTGAGGTATAAGGGTCATCGCTCAGGGTATACGAGCTCGAGGTGGGTAGATTGTAAGAATCGTATGTATCGTAAGAAGAAGGAAGGGCGAGTGGAACATATGGATCGTCAAAACCTGGATCAAAAGGATCTATGCTCGGGTTATGGGGATATGAAAATGGAGGTGAATGTGGAGGATTTGGGTCATAATGATTGGAAGAGTAGATCCATTCTTTCCCGATCGAAGCATACGGGTCGTCATATTCGGGAGTGGTGTATGGATTTGGATATTCGGGAGTTTGGAGGTAAAGGTTGTCGTATGGCAAACTAGCTCGGTAATTTGCCATCCTCGACCGGATCAATTAAGCGGTGGAGGCATCCTTTGATCGTCTAGAGTGTGAGCGGGCGGAATCGGGCTCTCGAACGGAGTTGCCATCGTTCGCTCCTCGATTATCGGTGATAATAAGGGAGGCAATAGGACGTCGGACGTGTCTCGCCTAATTGCGTCTCGTGCGTCTCGTCGCAACCTCTCGGGGTTCGGCAAGAATGGAATCAACTCCTGTCTGAGCGATCGCCGACCTTGCATACACAACAACAACAAAAGATCACGCGTATCGAATGTAAAACAATTAACTAACTACTATTTACAATAACAATAAGAGTAATTAAGAACGCCATTGGCCTTAATCCATCCCCGGCAACGGCGCCAAATTTTTGATCGATGGATTCTCGACGTGCTATTTCGGAATCCATCTCCGCAAGAGTACGAAGCCGGTTGTAGGGCGGCGAGTTCTTCCCGAGTCGTGTCTCTCGAGGATGGATGTTATCGGCTTATCGGTTTCTTTATTTGCTCTTATTGTCGGTTGAAACT
>BMAC01000049.1:1279998-1301358 GCA_014905375.1 Phtheirospermum japonicum
TCAGTCGATCGACTGTAAAGGAGTCGATCGACTGGCAGTCGATCGGTCATGTCGGCAGTCGATCGACTGCTCTGTCAAAACGGCCAAAAGCCCTGAATCCAGTCGATCTTGGGGGGCTCCAGTCGATCGACTGCAGTCGATCGACTGCGTCGTCCAAAACGGCAAAAAGCCCTGGAATCCAGTCGATTTTGGAGTTCCAGTCGATCGACTGAACTTCCAGTCGGTCGACTGGATTGCTGCACCCGGCTCGATTCCTCGATCTTTTCATGTCCACCGGTTTATCGAACCTCGTCCGTTGCGCTTCCTTGTTTGTCCATCCATTCCCGAGTCGAGTAAAAACGATCCCAAACGAGCGCGGGCCCCGCTTGGACGTCCTACGGCCAAGAGAAAAACGAAATAGTGAAAAATTACGAATACTAATAATAAAACGTACAAAAATACAAAAACCTAGAAATAACGAAAAACGGCCAACTAGACTCTTAAAACACCTAAAAGCAAGCAAAACACACGCAACGTGATACAAAAATGGTAAGAAAAATATGTACAAAAACGTGCAAATCAATTATCATGTCGTGCCTTATTGTGCCAGCCCTATAAGAACCCAGCACAACTGATTTGCCAGCCCTAATATCAAAGGTGACCAATTGTAAGGGTTTAAAAATATTGATCGACGATGATGAGAATAAACATAGTAACAATACTACAAATGTTGTGTATAAGAATTTTTTTCATAATTTATAAACTACATTTAGTCTAACAAAAATTCTTTTTTGAACCAGGTTATATCATATTTAATACTATTCGATCTTTAGATAATATTTAGATGATTTATATATATGTAGCAGTTATGGTAAAAATCATCTCTGATGTGAAAACCAGAGATATTTCTCACAAATATATATATACACACACACACATGCACACACACATGTATATAACTTAAGTATACATATATACAATTACTTATTTAAATACTTTAATACATTTAAAATAATTATTTTAATTTTACATAACATAAAATGCAAAATTATCGTGCATAGTACGAACACAATACTAGTTATCTAGTAAAATCCAAGTTAAAATCATCTTACGTGCTTAAAAACATATGACATGGTATATTTTTACACAATTATATATATTTATTATTTCTTTTGGATTTTCTGCAATTAAGAAACCTGAGGGGAATTGGTTCCATTGGTATTTTTTTAATAAAGGAATTATAAATATACTAAACATAATTACCGATCAATTACTATTTCTCGTGGTTCTAAAACAACGAAATCCACCTTGAGGTACCTTCATAAAAATAATGATGTTTCATTAATTTACGTTATCAATTGAATAATCGATTGCTTGTATTGTGGATAGTGTGGAATGAATTACACGACACGTGTCAATGCGTACATTCTCGATAATGATTATCTAGTAAAATCCAAGTTAAAATCACTATACGCATTTAAAATGATATGAAATGGTTTATATTAACGCAATTATATTTTTTCAATCATTTTTATTTTTTTAATTAAAAAACCCAAAGGGAATTGGTCACCCTCGAATTTTTTAAATAAGAAAAACCAAAAACTAAAAATATCGTATATACCGATCAATTACTATTTCTCGTGTTTCTAAAACAACGAAACGCACCTCGTTGTACCTTAAAAAATAACAACTTTGCAATTGAACAAGTTCATCGCTCGTATCATAAATATTGTTGGTCGAATTACACAACACGTGTCAATACGTATATGCCCAGTTATAATTATCTAGGAAAACCCAGGTTAAAATCATATTACGTGCCTAAAATGACATGACATGGTTTATTTTACGCAATTATGTTTTTTATTTTTATTTTTGAATTACTTATAATTAAAAAACCCGAGGGGTATTGGTTCCTCTCTTATTTTTTAAAATAACTTTTTTATAAAAATTGAAAAAAATGTATTTACCGTTCAAGTACTATTTCTCAAGGTTCTAAAACAACGAAACCCACCTGGTGGTACCTTCACAAAAATAACGACCCTTTATTACTTTGCGTGTTTAATTGAATAGGTCGATCGCTAGTATTGTAGATACTGTTGATTAAATTACACGTCACATGTCAATACGTACATGTTCAGTGATATTTATTTAGTAAAACCCGTGTTGAAATCATCTTATGTGACTAAAATGATATGATATGGTTTATTTTATGCAATTATATTTTTTTCTTTTTTCTGGATTTTTTCTTAATTGAAAAACCCAAGGGGATTGGTTACCCTCGATTTTTCTTAAATTAAAAAATTTTATTTAACGATTAATTACTATTTCTCGTGATTCCAAAATAACCAAACTCACGTCATGACACCATCACAAAAATAACTACGCTTCATTACATTACATTTCTAATTGAAAAACTCAATCGCTCGTAATGTGGATACTATTGATCGAATTACACGACACGTGTTAATACGTAATTATCTAGTAAAACCCGGGTTAAAATCATCTTACGTGTCTAAATCGAAATGACATGATTTATTTTTACGCAATTATATTTATTCTTTTTTTATTGGATTTTTTTAATTAAAATATTCGAGGGGAATGTGTTCCCTTTAATAAAAAAAACAGAAAATACTTTTTACCGATCAATTATTATTTCTCAAGGTTCTAAAACAATGAAACCCATCTCGTGGTACCTTCAAAAAAATAATGACGCTTCATTACTTTGTGTTTTCAATTAAACAAGTCTATCGCTTGTATCGTGGACACGGTTGATCGAATTACACGACACGTGTCGATATGCACATGATCAGTGATAATAATCCAGTAAAACCCATGTTACAATCAACTTATGTGCCTAAAATGATATGATATGGTTTATTTTTACGCAATTAAACTTTTTTCTATTTTTTTGGATTTTTTTAAATAAAAAACTCAGAAAAAAAGAAAAAATGTATTACCGATCAATTATTATTTCTCGTGGTTATAAACAACCAAAACCACATCGTGGTTCTAAAATAACCAAAACCACCTCATGGTACCTTCACAAAAATAACGACACTTCCTTATTTTACGTTTCCAATTAAACAAGTCGATCGCTCGTATCGTGGATACTGTTTATCGAATTACACGACTCATGTCAATACGTACATTCATGTTAATAATTATCTAGTAAAACCCAGGTTTAAATCATCTTACCTTCTTAAAAGGATCTGATATAGTTTATATATTTTTTTCTATTTTTTGGATTTTCTTTAGTAAAACAAAATCGCGGAGAACCAATTCCCTTCGGAGAAACCCGTGGAAAAAGCGTGCCCCTCGGATTTTTTCTAATATAAAATACAAAAATATAGAAAAAAGGTATTTAACGATCAATTACTATTTATCGTATTTCTAAAACAACGAAACCCATCTTGTGGTGTCTTCACAAAAATAACAACATTTCAGTAATTTACGTTTCCAATTGATCAAGTCGATCACTCGTATCATGAATACTCTTGATCGAATTACAGGACACGTGTCAATACGTACATGCTCGGTAACAATTATCTAGTAAAACTTGGGCTAAAATCATCTTACGTGGCTAAATTAACAAGAAAGTTCAAAACTTTAAGGAAAATAACAAGAATTAAAGAGTAGATATAAGATTTAACCTAAAACTATGCATAAAAATAAAATTGCAAATAAAGCATAGCAAAATCTCAAAATCAAGATGATCCAAAAGCCGATCTATGATCTAGATGTGTCACTCATCTAGATTCCATAGCCAATTCATATGTTTCATCATGAATTCAAGGTGCTAAGTCTAAAATCATAAAATGAGGAACAAAGCATGGAAATGAAGAACAAGCATAGAAATAAAGCATAAAACATGAAATTGAAAGGAAACTTACTTGAATTAAAGGAAAGAGTAGCAAGCTTGAATTAAATTGCATCAAAAGTAACAATCCAAAGGAGTATTTGGATTCTTCTTAGACTTACAAACCCAAGGCCAAGCATCAAAGTAAATCTAAATCTAGAAAAGAAATTAAATCAAAGCTTGAATTTGAATCTAAAACCTAAGAAAAGAGAAAATTATCAAGAGCTTGTGAGTAATTTGATCCCAAACCCTAGCATGGGTTGGGAGGGGATTTCTTTTTTAATGGTGCAAGGTGTGGGCTTTATATAGTTGTTTGTAGGGGCAAAAACGTCCAAAAATGCTCAAAATCGCCGAACTCCCAGCGTCGCAGTCGATCGACTGAAAAAGCAGTCGATCGACTGCCCATCCTCGAATAGCCACTCTCTGTCCAGCAGTCGATCGACTGAAAAAGTAGTCGATCTAGTGCCCAAAATACGGAATCAGCCAACAATGTCTTCATATGAAATGTAGCCCTTCCTCTTGGATATCATTTGGTTTTTGATTTGTGTCATTTAGAATTTTCCTTTGAGAGTTATGGGCTCCGCACAAAAACCTGCCACAAGCGAGGTGACGACGAACTGTCTCTATTTAAAGCTGTTTTTTACCATTCTTAAACTCAAATTTGGAATTGTTGAAAACACAAAAGTTTTAGACAATTCTCTCAGCCTTCTAATGATATGAGATGGAGACAAATGGCACAAGTGGTTTTGGAGTTATGCTTGTATTAAGACAACTGAGACATCCACCGAGCGAATATAATCCTTTTAGCCACCTACAAAACAAGAATTAAAGCTTAAAACCCCAAAAATAGCGCAAACACCTCACATAACGTACTCTTAAAGCCAAAAAGATAATAAACAAGAAAAAGACCTAAAACCTAATGAAGAACGACTCGATACTACAAGACACGACGCTAAACACTAACTAAAAATAATAGGAAAAACACAACAATTACATGCAAAACAACTACCCCACACTTATCGGTTTGTTCGTCCTCGAACAACGAAAATAATTTAGAGTGTACACGCAATGAACATTGTTTGAAACGAGAGACCCTTGTGCTTATCCTTATTTATATGATGGGAATATCAACATAAACTCGTTATTGTCAAGCATTGCTCGCATTACTCTTCCTCAAACGCAAGCCAAATCGATGACTTCCTCACAAATGGAATTTTGAGGGTGTTTGCTCAATTCGCTCAAGTGTTTGATAAGGGACGTGTATATGCTCAAATCAGACAATGCATGCACTCGTCAAGATTTCACAATTCGGACACTTAAAATAGCTCATAGTACATGACCAAATAAGAATCGAAAGAGGTCTTTATTATGGGTCGTAATGTTGGCTCTTTGGTAAGGTATGGAACATTTGGATATAGTGTCTACCACATGATCAAACGTGATCAATAACACATAAAAATCCTAACTTTTAAAACCCGAAGCTTATGATCGCTTCACCTTTCCCAATTCACCAAACTATCATTCGACACCCTTTCATTCACCCACATTCCCGACTTTTATTTCGCAACACTTAGAAGCTTTTTGAATTTGCCTCTTTTCACTAATCTTAGCCTTTTTGAATTAGGCTTTTCACTTGAACGCACGCTTTATCACTTTTCGTGATTTGTATTGGAGTATTATTATTTTTTTTATTTTTTTTTTGTGTATAAGCAACTCAAAACCCGAAACCCACAATCGATTTCCCTCACATTTCTCGTCAACTAACAATAAACTCTCCCACTTCACAAATTACAAAGATACAAGAGTTAAAAATGAGCTCGACTAACAAGAAATGGGATAAAGGCTCTAGGGGGCTCATTTGGATTTTTTTTTAGTAGCTTATATATATGGATATGGCCGGAATAAGGGTGATATATGTGCCTCGAAGTCATTTCAAAATCAATCATGTATGAGCAAAATCAAACCTCCTCAATGCAATTTCCGTAAAAAATGCAAGCAAGCCGATAAATCACACAAGGCTACTCACTAGTTTGCACCAAACTTGGGAGCGAAATCAAAAGAGCTTTTAGAGCCTTGCAATCTTTTCACGAGAAAATGCTAATTATATATATATATATATATATATATATATACATATATAGGCGGTTTTGGACGAAGCACAAAAATTCAACCCTTCACACAAGAGGCCATAAACATGAAAAAACCCGATAAGTAAACTATTCAAACTTCCAAGCACGTGGAGTTGTTCAACAATGTAATAACGACTCAAAAGACACAAAAATCGACTCAACCATATAAATGCGCAAATAGTAAGCGTCACTTCACCAAGGCTCGAGTTAAGAACAACAAAACATGCTTTGTAATACCCGGACTCTAACCACCTACTCACCCCACACTTAAACCATGCAATACCCTTATCGCATTTTCATGAAAATCAAGTAAAAGGAGGTGAATAGAAACTTCCTCAACCGAGCGAGTTTAGGTCGAGCTTGGTGGCGTCCACCTAGGCATCTAAGCAATCGAAGCAAGAATCGAGCATGGCTAGTATCTCTCGTCTCCATGAACGCTACCACTTTTTATCAATCGTCCAATGGTCGACGTCGGAAAATAAAACCTAGAAAAGAGAATCACACAAAACCAAAACATAATAAAATATGTGCATAAAACGAAACCAAAGGTTCAAAAGAACCAAAACAAATTTTTTTTTTTTAATTTTTGAATGTTTTTGGACTTTTTCAATAAAAGAAAGAAAGAAAGAAAGAAATAGAAAGAACTTGGGTTGCCTCCCAAGAAGCGCTTGTTTTACATCATTAGCTCGACGTACTCCCTTTTCGATCAAGGTGGGAAGATAACGGGAGGGTCCATCAAAAAGATCTCCTCCTTGTCGGGAGGATCCACTCTTTGGAACGTCCTTGGCGCATTGCATAGTTCAAATAAAATCTGCCAAAAAGCAAATGTTCCAAATGGGCAAATGAAGCTCGTCTCGGCTAGGTCCTCGGGTGGAATGGTGATTTTAAAGTGACCCGATAACTCGTCCAATAAATGATAGGAATAATGGTCGGCTAGCTTGTTCATCCTTTGATCGACAAACGGGGGAGGGAAATGATCTCTCTTGGTAGCCGCTTTCAACTTCTTAAAGTCGATCAACGTCCTCCAACCCATTGTATCCCTCATGGCCAACAACCCTCCTTCTTTATCCTTAAGAGCTATCAAGCCACTCGTCTTGGGCACCATGTGAATGGGATTCACTCACTCACTCCCGGCGAGTACGAACATCAAGCCCTCCAACAACAACCTCCACATCCCGACTCTCATCATATCATCAAGAATCAAAATCGAAGGGCTAACTCTCTCGACCACTCCCGGTTTCCAATGAATAGCATCCTTAAGGATTTTAAACCTTTCAACCATCCTCTTCTCCCCTTCTTCCCGGTGCGAGTTTGCAAGGATAATAATCGACTTGCTCTCCTCATCCTCCTCAAGATAATCGTCTTTTCCTCCAAGCTTATCATCAATAACCCCCACCTCCCCCTCTAAAAAGTCATCGTTGCCCTCAACGACACAACGAGAATCATCTCCACACAAAACGGGGTCAAATAGAGGCACAACGGGCTCATCAAGAAGAACAATAGGCTCATCCTCACAACATCCTCTAATATCGACGTTCGGGCCAACCTCCTCCTCATTGCTCCTCTCCGAACAAATTCGTTCGACCGTGTCCTTGATGAAGTCCATATACACCCACTCTTCGCAAGATTGTTTTGAAGTGAAAGGTAAGGGGTCAAGAGGGGTAAAAATACTCGGACTAGAAACCATGGCTTCCTCCATCGGTGAGACAACAGAATCAACTACCCCACACTTTTCAAGGAAAATGACCGGAAGAGTAGGCGAAGGTAGTGGGTCCACGTGAGAAGTAACAAGAGGATCGTGAGGCGGCGGTGGGGCAAAAGATGGAGTGGTACCACCGGGTCCCACACAAGGAGGAATTTGTCTCGGGCTAGACATTTGAGCGATTTGAGCCTTTAATATCGCTATTTTCATCTTCAACTCAAGCTCCCTCGAGGATAAAGCCATGTTCACATCATAATCATGAGAATACGTCGGATGAGGAGTTTTTCGCTCGGGAGGGCCACTTGGGACAATGAAGCTCCCACCTACAAATAACTCATAAGGATCGGGAGTCGGCGATGGAGTAAAAGAAGGCGTAGCACAAGCGGGTCCCACCGGATATCCATGGTCTTCATACACATCCTCCAAAAGGCAAGAGTCGGTAACATGACCACGCGATCCACACCATCCACATCCCAAAAGAGGTTGGTTAACATCCCTCATAGTACGGATGGGGGGTCCACTTATCTCATAGGAGCTCGGATCGCCAAACGCCTCATAATCCTCGTTATCTTTAGCGGTTAAAGGGGGAAGTTGGGGAACACCAAACGAGAAGGGAAATGGAGTTTGCATGTTCGGATAAGTATTTGAAGCACCATACCCTCCGGGAGAACCATTCATACCCACAACGCTACCAAACCCAACATGGTTTGCACCATGCCCTCCCATGTTGATTTGCCCATAACCATAACCACCATTGGCAACGTGGTTTGCACCATGCCCTCCCACGTTGTCATACCCATGATACAACATCTCATTCCCAACATGGTTTGCACCATGCCCTCCCATGTTGGGAATATATCCACCATAGTTATAAGGACCTTGCATACTTAAAGAAAAAGCGTCAAATACCAAAGAAAGCTAAAAACACAATGAAACGACAATTAAATCGAAAGCCTTAACCAAGCCGTGTCGCAATGGCGCCATTTTTTTTTCATAGTTTTAGTGGTGATGAATATATCATCGGGTTCATGGCTTGGTATTATCGGAAATCGATTCGATTGTGAGATTCAATGTGTTTCAAGCTTGGAAAATAGAAAGAAAATAAACTATCTAAACTAAACTAGGAATTGAAATGCAAGTTGGTAGGATGCCTCGTCGGATGTCTTAACATGAAAATGCAAGCAATTCAAAGAAATAAGCAAAAATAAGCATTGTTTCACCAAGTACAAGCATGCAAGCACAAGGTACAACTATGCATAAAATCCTAAATAATGCAAATTAGCAAAAATTGAAAGCATGGATGTAAAGAGCAATTGAAATTAACAAGAAATTTCAAAACTTTAAGGAAAATAACAAGAAACAAAGAGTAGATCTAAGATTTAACCTAAAACTATGCATAAAAATAAAATTGCAAATAAAGCATAGCAAATTCTCAAAATCAAGACGATCCAAAAGCCAATCTATGATCTAGATGTGTCACTCATCTAGATTCCATAGCCAATTCATATGTTTCATCATGAATTCAAGGTGCTAAGGCTAAAAGTATAAAATGAAGAACAAAGCATGGAAATGAAGAACAAGCATAGAAATAAAGCATAAAACATGAAATTGAAAGGAAACTTACTTGAATTAAAGGAAAGAGTAGCAAGCTTGAATTCAATTGCATCAAAAGTAACAATCCAGAGGAGTATTTGGATTCTTCTTAGTCTTACAAACCCAAGGCCAAGCATGAAAGTAAATCTAAATCTAGAAAATAAATTACATCAAAGCTTGAATTTGAATCTAAAACCTAAGAAAAGAGAAAATTATCAAGAGCTTGTGAGTAATTTGATCCAAAACCCTAGCTTGGGTTGGGAGGGGATTTCTTTTTTAATGGTGCAAGGTGTGGGCGTTATATAGTTGTTTGTAGGGGCAAAAACGTCCAGAAATGCTCAAAATCGCCGAACTCCCAGCGTCGCAGTCGATCGACTGAAAAAGCAGTCGATCGACTGCCCATCCTCGAATAGTCACTCTCTGTCCAGCAGTCGATCGACTGATTCATATTAAATCTAGCCCTTCCTACTTGGATATCATCTGGCTTTTGATTTGAGTCATTTGGAATTTTCCTACGAGAGTTATGGGCTCCGCACCAAACCTGCCACAAGCGAGGTGACAACGAACTGTCTCCACTTAAAGATGCTTTTTACCATTCGTAAACTCAAAATTCGGAATTGTTGAAAACACAAAAGTTTTAGACAATTCTCTTAGCTTTCCAATGGTATAATATGGAGGCAAATGGCACAAGTGGCTTTGTAGTTATGATTGTATTACGAAAACTGAGATATCCACCGAGCGAATATAATCCTTTTAGCCACCTACAAAACAAGAGTTCAAGCTTAAAACCCCAAAAATAGCGCAAACACCTCACATAACGTACTCTTAAAGAAAAAAAGATAATAAATAAGAAAAAGACCTAAAACCTAATGAAGAACGACTCGATACTACAAGACACGACATTAAACACAAACTAAAAATAATAGGAAAAACACAACAATTACATGCAAAACAGTTTGTAGAAATGCAACTTAAAGAAATGATGTTAGGTTCCGTGATAGACGTCACCAGACCTAACATCAACTGAATCTCTGAAATAGCAGCAGAAATAAAAAACACAATAAATTAATTTCAGTTCGTAAGCAATCGTGCTTACGAACTTGGCTGTACAAACCCGAAAACTATATTACTTATCAATCGTTTAAGATCAATACAAAATGTCAAAAGTAATATATGAAAAACTAATTGTATCACACTCTTGATACACAAAATACTCGTCGCTTCTTCTTTAGTAGAATTCTTCCGTTGGTTACGCAATGTAGAGATCCTTCTAATTCTCCATCATAGCTCTGAGTTGTTTCGTTTGTGCTCTGCTTCAGAATATCTTCACGGCATGTCTTTTTCTCTTGCGTCTTGGTCCTTATATAAATAAAACAAGACTCCTAGTCTTGTTAAACAAGTTAAAAAGTATTTAGGAAACTAAATAAATTCCTAGACTCCAACTAAGAAAGAAATATAGAGTCCTAAAATACTTTGTATCCTAAGAAAGGCAAACTACAAACAACGAAATTATTGTTGAAAATAATATTCCCAACAATCTCCCCCTTTTGCCTTTCTGGACAAAACTAATATGACGCAACCAAAATGTTCAACACTAAAAACACACTGACTCCCCCTAAATAAGCAATAAAAAGAAGAAAAGCAAACTGTTCCACAACCAATCAAAAGTAAAGGAAACTAAGGAAAGCACAAAAGGAACTTAAACACCACGAGCCTTCTTCGCCGTCGAGAGGACGAAGATGTTCCTTCACCATCATCTTTTCTTTTACGTAGCTTCTTCTTCACTTGCTTCAAAAACCTGTTTCTCAATCATATCTTCTTTCTCCTCTTCTCACTGGCCAAGCTTGCCAACACATTGGCAGCCTCGCCATCAGCATCCTCAGCAGCAGAACCACCAACTCCAGTAGCATCTCCAGCAACAGCCTCGTGCACGTCATGCCTATCTCCCCCCTTTTGTTCAGAAATTAAAAGGGCCTCAAATAGGGAACCCCGCAACGCCTGTAGCTGAGCACGCTGGCTGTCAAGCTGAGCAATTTGGTTGTCAAGTAAGGCCACTTGAGCATGGAAACTGGGGCCATCAACTGCACCATGTTGTTACCGGTGACAGGACTCGCAGAGGTGTCACCACGGGCATCATCAACTTGAACAGGCGCACTCCAGGGAAAATCAACAACGCGTGCCCCAGAGAGGTGCTGGCAACTCAAGGTGAACCACTCCGCATCACCAGTGAGGGAATCATCCACGGAAGTCCTGAAGCCTTAATTCTCCAAAATACTGTAAATCAAAGAGGGAAAACAGAGAGATGAGGAAGACTTAGAGGAGGCAAACCTTGTGACCATATCAAACACGAGCTAACCGAAATTGAACTGGATCCCGTTTCCAACTTTAAAAAGGAACTGAGCCTGAGGTCTGGTCAACACATTCGAGTTCTTCGAGGGCACCCAGTTGAAAATCGCCACCTTATGCAGAACCGAGTAAAGCAGAGTCAACTTCGTGCTGGGCAATTGTTCACGCCAAGTGGTGAGCAGCCCGCCAGACAAGAAACCAATAACCTCGTCCATTTCGTCAACAGGGAAGTCCCCTTGATAGGCCTCAGTCCCATAAGCCGCATTAATTAAGTCAGGCGTGAAGGTGTTAATCTGTCCACGGACATACACTTTCCCATAATTTACAGAAGTACCCACAACAACCGAGGGTAGAAGATTGGCATGAAATTCCATAATGACATCCCGGACAAATGTCATGGCGGTGGAGACCGTCGAATATAAGCCCCTGTGCTCAAAGAAGTTAATCAAATTTTGGCGCTTGAACAATTCAACAAGGACTCGCCTTTCGTCAATCATGCCTCGAGCCTTGTAGATAGAGAAAGGCGCCTCACCTGGGAGGATAAAAATTTCTCAGAGAAAGGATCTAGATCCTCTATCTCCACATCATCGGAGACCGGGGCAATGTCAGCATCCTCAACGAGTGGAGAACCTTGAGCTTGAGGGGGTAAATCACTCGCAGTGTCAGACCCCGGGCTGGTGGGAGAGACATCACCTGGGATGGGTGATGTTATCTTTGGTGACAAGTCACCAGTCCTATAATCAGCTTGCTGAACATCTTCAGCCAATGCAACCCTGGACTTCTCCTTTCCTTTCTTCCTGGAAGCCTTCATAGATCTCACCAGGTGCATAAGAGGGATCTCATCTAAATCATCAGGAGATCGTTCAAGGACAGTATCAAAGATCGGAGAAGTTGGAGGCGTAGTTGTGACAGGGGGATCTGGAACAACAGGATTAGCTGAACTTGATACTTCACCAGTGAAGAAATCCAATATCTCATAAGGTGGGCTTGAACACTCAGTTTCCGTTGAGCCAGGAGAGACCTTAATAGATGCCAGAGGGTTCTTCTTGTCCAAAAGCTTCATAGTCTGCTTCCGGCGTCCACGACCCTTTTTGATAGCCTAGGGAGCACTTGAGGTTGCCGGATTCATGACAGTTGCTGGAGGTACAAACTCCTCATCTTCAGAGTCAGTGGCAACGGTAACATTTTCGGTGAAATTCATGTGCTCAATCGGCACATTGCGAAATGGCCCTACATGGCTCTTAGGGACCGTCAGCGGGACAACTCTCGGAGGAATATTTCGCACTCGCCGTGACCGCTTCAGGGTGGGATCACCGATGCGCCCAAAAACCTCGGCGATAAACGGCAGATTAGGTGGGTTATCGACATCAGTTTTGTTTCCAGGTTGGCCGGGAAGGACCTGGGCTGAAGGAGCGGAGTCAGTCGGGGCTATAATCGGCAATATGGTAAGAGAGCTCGCCGGAGTGGAACCACTTGGTTCTTGAACAACTGGTGATGGGTGTCGGGAAAAAGAAACACCTATCTCCTCACGGATGTCCAGCCCAACAAATCTCAGTAAAGTCAGAGCAACCTGTTCGCCGGAGCGTTCAATTTCTGCCGGAAGTTCAGGAATCCTAGACCCTGAAGGCGAATTCAACATCCTGCAAATCCCAACAATACACACCACAAAGAGAAATAAAATCGAGAAACACAGGGAGGAATTAGAGTTTGAGTGGGATTCCAATTTCACAAGAGAGAGAAAAGGGGTGAATAGAAGTGGGCCAAAATGGTAAGAAAAGCTTTCTTAAAAAAAAAAAAACTTACCGTTGGAGAGGAGAGAGAGAAGGCAAAGGAAAAAGGAAAGAGAATATTTACACAATCTACCCTACTTTATATAAACTAGTAAATATTACCCCAGGTAATATATTATTTCCTAATGAAAAGCCCACTATCCCTTAACTCAAGGAGACACATCTCGGCCTTAACTACCCATGAGTCCCACTAAATCAAACCACTTAAAAACACACGGAGACCGAATATTAGTTGAGGGTTGAACCATCACCATGGAAATATTAAAAACATGTACTAAGTGAAAACTAAAAAAAATATCAATCTCATAGTACCTGCCCAACACACCCGATCACAACACCACTGGAACAACCAAACAACCATATCCTCAACAAAAATCAAGATACGTCATAATAGGAAGTAAACAAGAGAAACAGAACACTCAGCAACACATGTAAATTCACAAAATATGAATGTCTTAAATTATGCCTAAAAAGATGACCTAGAAAGGTTAAAAATATTCACAGAAAGATTTTTAGAGATTTTGATCGGTGTTGCTTTTCATGACTGATGACATTGGACCCAACATTGCATAAGGTGAAGTCAATGAAAACAAACCCCTTGACCCAAGTTAATGACAACGTCAAAATCGCTCAATAAGGTGATATTTAAAGATTGGACCTTTAGTCTAGATTTTCTTCATCTTTTTAAAGATTTGAAGAGAATTATTATATCTTTAGCAATTGCTTATTAACACCTTTTGTTTTTGGACCTGGGAGAAAACCCGTTTCTTCGGGAGAGCTTCACAATCACCAAATCAAAGAAGTTAGTCCATTTGTCATCACTTTTATTACAACACTCGACCTTATTTCTCTTTAAATCAAACTCAATGCACATGTATTATGTATGAAACAGAAAATTAAAAATGCATGCAAATTATACAGATGTTATGACTGATGACAACTTTGGGTGTCATAACATCAAACCTAACACGGACTAGACTATGCACATTTCGAGATCTCTTCTCAAACGAGAGAAGGTCTCCAGTTCTAATGCTTTTGTGAATATATCAGCGAGTTGGTTGTCTGTCCCTACATGTTCAAGACTTATTATCTTTCTCCCAACCAAGTATCGGATGAAGTGATACCTGATGTCAATGTGCTTTATACGAGAGTGCTGAACTGGATTTTTTGAGATGTCAATTGCGCTCGTATTGTCACAGAGTACGGTCAAAATATTGCTATGGAGACTGTAGTCTTCAATCATCTGGTTCATCCAAAGAAGTTGCGTACACGCACTTCCAGCTGCAATGTATTCGGCTTCGGCTGTAGACAAGGAAATACGGTTTTGTTTCTTGCTATACTAAGAGATTAGATTATTCCCCAAAAAGAAACAACCCCCTGTAGTACTTCTCCTATCAACTACATCCCCATCCAAATCCCAGTCCGTATAGTCTACTAATTCAGTGCATGTTTCCTTAGTGTACCATAACCCTAAATCACTAGTTCCTGCCACATATCGAACTATTCTTTTAACAGCCTTCAAATGTGATTCCTTAGGGTTAGCCTAATATCTTGCACACAAGCACACAATATACATTTTGTCAGGCCTGCTGGCAGTTAAATAAAAGAGGCTACCAATCATGCTCCTATAAAGGGTGTTGTCAACATCAGACCCAACATCCATTAATACAGAAACTGCATTCTAAAACAGACAAAAAAGTCAATTCAGAAGGGTATTTTTAAAACTGTTTTGGATAGCACTTTTTAGAACGGTATTCTAAAATACCGTTCTAGAATGATGACTTTCCATAACGGTTTTACAATACCGTTCTGGAAAGTATACTTTCCAGAACGGTAATTGCAAAACCGTTCTGGAATGGGCGTCAATCCAGAACGGTATTATAATTACCGTTCTGGATTGACGAACATTCCAGAACGGTATTAAAATATCGTTCTGGAAAGTATACTTTTTAGAACGGTATTGTAATTAACGTTCTGAATTGACGAACATTTCAGAACGGTATTAAAATACCGTTCTGAAAAGTATACTTCAGAACGGTATTGTAATTACCGTTCTAGACTTACGAACATTCCAGAACGGTTTTTCAATAACCGTTCTAGAAAGTCTGTTTAAAAAAACCAAATTACAATTCAGAACGGTATTATAATACCATTTTGAAATGTTCGTCAATCCATAACGGTATTTAAAAAACCGTTCTTGAATATTTTTCTCAATAAAATAAATCCTGAACGAAATTTTTAATAATACCCATCTGGAAATTATTTGCCAATTTGAAATAATTTTACAATTTGATCGAGTACACGGAGCAGGTAAATGAATTATTTTTCACACTTTTTCTTTACAAAGAATCCGTTTGCTCCTTTTTCTCTCTCTCTCTCTCCAAATCGGGATATCGAGCTTCTGCAATTTCCTCTCCCACCTCACCTCCACCATCCGCCACGGCCTCTCCCAGCGCCGCCGGAGAAACTATTCCTTCTTTCTCCCGTCCCCGATTAGAACCCTAATTGGTTTAGGGTTAGGTTTAGGTAATTGAGTTTTCTTCATTACTGCAAACCAATCGCCCGATCCCCAATTTCAGGAAACTTTTCCTTCTTTCGCCCGGTCCCTTGGATTCTCAAGTCCCTCTTCATATCTTACGAAGAATACCGCAGGCTCAAGCGTCTTAAATTGAGAAGGCAAAGCAGGAGCAGAAGGCTATGGCTGGTTTGCAGCGGCTGGTGCAGCGACATATCAGGCAGGATACGGGTCCTTCGCATGACCCATTTGGTGGACGAGCGGGTGAGGGAGGTGATGATTGATTCTTCTCGCGTGATGTTGCTACTGCTGCTGTGTCTGGTATTCGGGTTTGTGCCTTTTCCTTTTTTTTTTTTGAAATTATAATTTTCATATTTGGCAATGTATTGATATAGCATGTTTCCTGTGTTAGAAGTATTAAATAAAGGATGATAGTCAGGTTTGAGCCTTGGGATTTTGGAATTTTCAATTTGATGCAAAGCAGTTATGTTGTTGAATATAGTCTTATTGTAATGACTTCTAGTTGTTGTTTTGAGATACATGCCTATATACATTGAGCTTACTTGAAATTTATGAAATCGGTCGAGTATCTGTATTGATGAAACTTATGTATGTGGCCTACAAGATATTTCAGTCGATTGATGCTCCTAATAAATAGTACAATTAAATTTTTTTTTTCTATTTCTGGTTACAGGATGCACTGGTTCTTTGTTACATGTCTTTCGTGCAATGGGTCTCTTGCTTTCTCGGTAGGTGATTTCTTATTTTCAAATTTGTTATATGTGATTTACATATTATTCCATTTTCTTAGCTATCATTTATGTTTTTTCCCCTTAGAGGGATATTGTTGGACAAGAACAGCAGAGAGACAAGCTTCAAGATTAAGGTCAAGATACTTAAAGCTGTGATGAGGCAGGACGTTGGCTACTTCGATCTGCACGTGACCATCACGGCTGAGGTCATCGAAAGCGTCTCCAGTGACAGTCTCGTAATTCAAGATGCCATTAGTGAAAAGGTTAAATTATATTAATTCATCCATTAACTCTACCTAATTATACTCGATGAATAGCAAAGTCCCTTATGAACACTCTCGCAACAAGTTCCGGTTTTTGTGATGAACCTCTCGACCTTCGTCGGGTCCTATGTGGTGGCATTCGTAATGTTATGGAGACTGGCGATCGCCGGATTTCTGTTCGTGATATTTCTACTCATACCGGGCTTGATGTACGGGCGGGCTCTGATGAGTATTGCGAGAAAAATCCGGGACGAGTACAATAAAGTCGGGTCTGTAGTGGAACAAGCGCTTTCTAACATCACTATTTCAAAAGTCAGATTCTCAGATATCTTATCAAGGTTTATTTTAATAATTAACTTTCTAACATGTTTTATTAACACAGAGAGTGCTATGTGATTTGTAATGATATATTTATTGATATTTCTGAGAAACGTATATTCATGGTAGGAATTTAAACCAAAGGGTACATGTTAATCAGAAAATGTCGGATGAGTTGCTTTCGCCTTCGTTTTCGTCGTCTCCTTCTCCGTTTTTATTTAAGTATCTTTTTTTTGATACTTTTAAATATGTTTGGTAGTTCCTTTCTCTGTTCAGCTTGTCTTCATAAAAATTTTCCTCGCTTGCATGTATTTTCTGATGTGTATACATGTTTTTATGCGTGTGGGGTGTTGYTGAAATGAAAATGGGAGAAAAGTAGTAGTCGTCRTGTATATATTRGAATHTGGCTTACTAAATTCACACCCATTAATCTTTATCTTCTCTTGYACCTAATTAAATAAAAYGTGCCAGACATGTATGTAGTGTGTAATCGTTTTTTATCATTGAGATTTAATTACCTCATCTGGAGCCTTGTACTTTCATTGTTTCTGTCCACAATCAAGAACATTATGTTTTCAGGACTGAACTTTAGGATACATATGGCATGCCGAAAAGTATTGGACTTCTACATTTTAACTAATAATCATTTTTACTTTTGAAGGAAGTGAGCCATTATAGTTTATAATCTCTGCTCATTGATCAGTTATTCGGTACTAATATAAGCAGATTTTTCAAAATTCGGATTGGATTAAGTATGAGATGGTTATCGTGATTTATTGCTTGGAAATTCAATCTTCTGTTGATTTTTTTTTTTTATTTTGCTGCACAATGCTTAATATATAAAATAGCATCCCGTAGACGTTTGATTATTTTCTGTAACCCTTTTGTCCGTGTCTAATATTTATAAATGTCCTGTTTCCAAAGTTAGAAGGTTTGTTTTATGGTTTTATGATCACCTAAGCTGCAGTCATGTACGAGGAGGTGGATTTTCATGAGAAGGGTTGTCCCTGTCCTTACGAATATTTAATTGTATATGATATTTTTTTCACTCTTGAAATGTCAGAAAACTAGAAATTTTGAAGTTAGAGATTTTCGTGTTCAGTCGATGCTCCACCTTTTACTAATTTTGTTCCTTGTCGTAAAAAGCATGTATTGATTGGTATGGGAAATTTGTTTGGGTTTGTTCAGTTATATGCCAGGCGTAAATTTATCATGACTTTGCATAATTTATGTAGCACAATAGGTGGCTCATTTAGAATACATGTTTTAGGGATTGTTTTTACTATTAACCTAGTGTGTCGTTTTTCATTACAACATAACCCCATACAATTAATTGATGAATTTGAAGTAATTTAGCTTTTTATCGGCCTTTCCCTACTCTTTGTCTCGTTAATTTTGAAACAGTATCTATTGAGAGTACAAGTTTATTTAAAAGATCATTTATGTCTGCTAAATACAATTTCTCATCTAATTATGGAATATGCATACTTCACATGCCATATCTTCCCACACTACGTTATTTGCATGAAAGCCAGCTGAAATCACATGCTGTTATAACAAGAATGGAAAGGTCTTTATTATTATTATTATTTTAAATTATTATTTTATCTTTCTTTGTTTCTTAGGTAATTGTTTGGCGCAAGAGGACATTTAAGGTTTTTTTTTTCTTCATTAGGAATATTATTGAGCTTGTGCAGAGTGGAATAATGGTTTCATCAGAAGATGAGGACTGGGCAGATTCTTGCTTCACCAATTTACCGACAGCCCAAATAGTAAAAAGCCCATGCCCCATGATTAAATTTTGGTCTCACTAGTTGAAAAAAATCAATTAGAGTCCTCTCATAAGAGGCGTTTTGTATAAAAAAACGTCATTTAATAAGTAATAATGACGCTTTAGTAGAAAAAAGCGTCAATTAATTGTATTCAGAATAAAATTATTTTGTTAGAGTGGCACTTTATATATAACAAGTGCCATATAAAATAGTATTAGAGGCACTTTCGTAAATTAGCGACTCAAATATTATTTATCGGAAGGCGCTTATTTTGTATAGGCGCCTCAAATGTTTTAAATGGCGACTTACACTCAAATGCGCCACAAACATCTGAAGGCGCTTTCATTTGTAGAGGCGCCTCGAATCCTTTAAATGGCGACTTATTCTTAATGCGCCACAAATATTTTATTTAGGGCGCTCCAATTAATTATTTGGGCAAAATCAAAAAAGTCCGCCCCATCATCCCGAAAATTTCATTGACTGCGCGCGCTCAGCTTCGCACCGGCAAGAAAATCTAAGACTTAGGGCAATCCAAAAATCTCAAACTTTCACCAAAAGAAAGCGCCCTCGCTCCTCAGTCCTCACCAAGAAAATTCAGACGCATCTTCTTCACGAGCACTCCAAAATCTCAGGCTATTAATTTCAGACTTGCATCCGAGCACACTCCAAAAATCTCGCCGTCGCTCGTGACCAAAAATTCTCAGACTTAGGGAGCTCCAAAATTTCAGACCAACGGACACACACCTCCAATTCTCCGGCGCCCCTATTCACTGTGGTAATTACCCCCTTTCATTTTTTAATTAATTTAGGGATATTTATTTTGGTTTTATTGGATCCTATTTTAATTTCTTTAACTTATGCAATTAAGAAGCTAGTTTCCTTTTTAATTGAAGAGTTCCAGTTTCCGTGTTATCTACAATTTTTTTGAATTATTTGTAGTGGATTGAATTTCTGAATTTGTTGTTGCAGTGGAAATTCTAGGTTGCCAAAGTATTTTTTTTTAAGTTTCATTAATCAGAATAGGTGTATCATGTTTGGTTATTGTTTCTTAATTATTGCTTGGGATATAACTTTGTTCTACCTCATGAATTAATCTATAAGTGTTTCATTCCCCGATAACTTTGTAAAGTGAAAGCAATTATTAAGGGGTATTTACCGTATTTTTAAATTTAAAAGACTTCGATTTTTTTGTTGCAGTTTCTAAATATTTTCTTTTAGGTTGCCAAAGTATTTTTTTTAAGTTTCACTAATTACACACACCGTTTTAGGAATACCGTCGTCGATTGTCTGAGGCAGGCGAAGGCCGGAGACCCATCGGCAAAGCCTTTGTGGTCGTTACTTCTTTCGATTCACCCTCTGTCCATTTCTTTTTGGGTAAGATTATATCTTCAAATCCCTTGAAACTAATATCATTATGGCACTATTGGTTATACTCTGTTTCATATCATATATTTAAAATTGCTTGAATTTAGTTGATGTTATCCCTGAATGTTGGTACTAGCACATGAATTTCTGTATTAATTGGTATTGGTTGTGTATTGTTTTAGCAAGTGTGGATGTTCATATTAATTGGTTGGTGTGAGGACTGAATATAATGTTGAATTTTAGTGCAGATTCTGTTTAAACTTACTTTAAAAATCCTATATGGGTGATTTAAAATCTGAAATTTAGAAATAAGATGTTCTGAAAATATGTCGAAAATCGAGGTCTAACGGGTCTAATAGGCCTTTCCAGTTGTTTTGGCCGTTGAGAACGTTCCATCTTTCGGCTATGTTGATTTTATTATCTTTTAGGTCGAGAATCAGGTCTTGGGCATCATTTGTATGGTCTAGGCTGTCTGTCTGTCTCCATCTCCTCATCAAGAAACTCATGAGGTTGCCTTGAACAACATAGAAAGTCAGAAATCTTTTTCTAGGTTTGGGTTTTAAAATATTTTGTGAAATCTTGAATTACATGACAGGTTTATTACTAACATTCAGAGAATGTTATGTGCTTAATGAAGTTCGTTTGGAAATTTGATTTGCTGAATTTTTTAGAATTATATATCCGTGTGAAACAATGTTTTAAAAAACGAAAGGCGAAAACGAGGCGTTTTGCTCGGATGAGGCGAGGCGTACGCCTCGAGGCGGAACGAGGCATACGCCTCAATTTATTTTTATATGTGCAAAACAGCAAAACTATAATTTTGATCGAGTTTTTTGCATACCAGTTTTTAAATAATTATGATAATAATAAAGAAAGATTTTTTATTATTATTTTTTTTTAAAAATGCTGTATCTATTTAAATTAGAAGTTATACCCATATTGCTTTACTTGTAGTCCTTATTCTCCAGCAACAAATAGAA
>BMAC01000049.1:1301383-1348194 GCA_014905375.1 Phtheirospermum japonicum
GTCTGTCTCCATCTCCTCATCAAGAAACTCATGAGGTTGCCTTGAACAACATAGAAAGTCAGAAATCTTTTTCTAGGTTTGGGTTTTAAAATATTCTGTGAAATCTTGAATTACATGACAGGTTTATTACTAACATTCAGAGAATGTTATGTGCTTAATGAAGTTCGTTTGGCAATTTGATTTCCTGAATTTTTTAGAATTATATATCCGTGTGAAACAATATTTTAAAAAATAAAAGGCAGAAACGAGGCGTTTTTCTCGGATGAGGCGAGGCGTACGCCTCAAATTTTTTTTTAAATGTGCAAAACAACAAAATTATAATTTTGATCGAGTTTTTTGCACACCAGTTTTGAAATAATTATGATAATAATAAAGAAAGATTTTTTATTATTTTTTTTAAAAAAATGCTGTATCTATTTAAATTAGAAGTTATACCCATATTGCTTTACTTGTAGTCCTTATTCTCCAGCAACAAATAGAATACTCAAAAAAAAAAAAATGGAGCTCGAAAAGAAATCCTGAATCCTACCTTACTTGAGAGGGTTTCATAAATTAATTGCATTCTCATTGAAAAATAAAAATTAAATAGAAAACACACATACATTTTCGATAAAAAACTGTTAAATCTCAGAAAACCATATAACTGGATATTGTGTGGTAAAATGGTTTCAAAGCATGAAATTGAACTCAAATTAGTAGTTTGCAAAATGATATTTACATGAATGTTGGTGTATGGCATGAGTCTGAAGGAGGTACAGCTAGGAAATTATATTTTCAGTTGCAGTTTCTCTTCTTGGCTTCTCAGGTCAATTGATTTTTGTTGATAGTCAAGTGGTTTTTTTCTCCCCTGGTGAGTTGATTGCAGTTTGTTAATATTGTTGCTCTGCATGATTTGGCTTCTTAATCACTTAGCTGTCTTGGTTCAATTTTAGTTTCTTTTGTTGCTTTTGCCCTTGTAGATTTTTGCTTGCAAGCTGAGTTTTGGTTCTGTTGTCTACAGTTTGCTTTTTATTTTAATTTGTTTGGAATCTCTAGTTGTTGATCTGTAAAACCAGTTGATCATGATGACTTTGTATTATACTTTTCCTTTGGTATATATGCCTTATTTTAGAAAAAAAAAAGACTGTGTTGTTGTGTTATTGTTGGCATTTTTGATTTAATTAAGCTGAGTTTATTTGATAGTTATTTTGTGGAATTTGAAAAACAGGAATTTGTGGTTTAATAGTGAAATAATAATAATAATAATAATAATAATAAATAAATAAAAGAGTTTTGTGGCGCTTCCGTAAGAAGTGACCCAATTATTTAAATTATTCGAGGCGCCTGCTACAGAGTTAGCGCCACGCGTTCAGCATAATTAGAGGCGCCTCATATATATAGCGCCACGCGTCCAGAATAATTCGAGGTGCCTATTATATATTTAGCGCCACGAGTTCAGAATAATTAGAGGCGCCTCATATATATTTAGCTCCACGCGTTCCATTTATGAGGCGCTTCTTCCAAGTATGCCCTTTAATTAATAAATGAAATTAGAGACACTTGTTAAATAAAAGCGCCATGCTGATCCATTTTTTGTGGCGCTAAACAAGCGCCTTGAGTAGAAAATCCTTATAAGAGTCGCAGGAGTTTGTGGCGCTAAAATAGCGCCACAAATAGACCTTAAGAAGCGCCTTGAATTGCCTTTTTTCCACTGTGTATCCACACGACTGCCAACGCAATTAACACTACACTACTTAAGCACGTGCCTATAGTAAAGGCCATGAGTGCCATAAGTTATGTAGTTGCTAGGCATAAATTGATCTAGATTCTCAGCTGATGCAGCATAGTAATTCGTTGGTTCCTCTTCATGCAGCAAAGTGGAGCATGTCTTACTGAATTGGATCAGTCACCTCCAAAACTCGTGGTCGAGTCTATGCAGCCTCTCTTAAATGCCATTGCAAAGCCAGACGTTTTGAAACATCAAGATCGGGAGGTCAAGCTCTTAGTAGCTTCTTGTAATTGTGAAATAACTCTAATTACTGCTCCTGAGCCTCCTTACGATGATGATATTTTAAAGGTACTTTCTTCCTCTAATGATAATATGACTGGTGGAGATAATTTCTTAAGTATAATCCTCATTTTTCACCATGAATATTACGACTTGCACTCAGATTATTGCCGTTTAATCTATTCCAGGATATTTTTGAGTTGATTGTGAGTACTTTCAGTGGCTTAAGTGATGTGAATGGCCCATCATTTGGAAGGAGGGTTGTTATTCTCGAAACCGTGGCTAGATATAGATCATGTGTTGTGATGCTGGATCTTGAATGTGATGACCTCATAAATGAAATGTTCAATACATTTTTTGCGGTTGCCAGGTGCGGAGCTTTTAATTTTGAGCTCATTTTAAGTGAAACAGCTTTATTGAGTACTTGGGCACTAATATTTTCAGCACTTTATCTTTTCAAGGGAGAGTATGTTATAGTCGTTTTGAATAGTTTTGGTCATGTGAGATTTTTCTTTTTGCTTTTGTTGTCAAGTTAACATTCCTTCTTCATCTTCTTGAGGGAGGCAGATGAAAGAATCTGGTGCTTATATGTTGCCATGGTCAGAATTCTTAGTTAAGAGCAGATCTGCTTGTGTGTTTGATTGTGGCTGGAGAAAATAACATATCTTATCTAGAGAAATTGTGTAGAACATGTTATACATGACGTTGTACTCACACTTGCTTGTTGGTGGGTGGAGGGTCAAGTTCAGGAATCCTTATCTTGAAAAGTTTCCAGTGGAAACCACTTTTAAAGTCAAAAATTGAAGTAACTAAATGAATTTAAAGCCTGAATCATATAATTTAACATTTTTTCTTAATAATATATATTTGAGTTTTTTCACTTTGCCAATTGATCATTAACAGAAAGGTACTGACGTATGCTACTATGCTCTACTCTRCTGATTTTATTATTTAAATTTTAYGTCATTCAGAGATGAGCATCCTGGGAATGTCTTGACTTCAATGCAAACAATCATGGAGGTTCTCTTTGATGAATGTGAGGACGTACCAGAGAGCCTGTTACTTATTTTACTGTCCATTTTAGGTCGTGATAAGGAGGTGAGGTTCTCTCTCCGTTCTCACCCAGTATTTATTCATCTGAGGATTCTTTTCTCTAAATAATTCTACTTTGGAGTTTTTGATGCTAGGACGTAACCATGGCTGCAAGGAGGCTTGCTATGAATGTGATAGAGAACTGTGCTGCAAAGTTGGAACCTGGCATAAAGCAGTTTCTTGTTTCATCAATGTCTGGGGATAATAGGCCTCTGAAGCCTGAGATTAATTACCATGCTGTAATGTATGATATCTATCGTTTTGCTCCTCAGATATTATCAGGAGTAGTTCCTTATCTTACTGGGGAGCTACTGGTAATCATCCTTAGTTGCCTTTTTATGTAATTTATGTTTCTAATATTTTAAAGAAACTTTATATTGTAATCCCAAATATGAATTTAAAAGTATGCTTTTCTCTTCGAATTTTAATTTCAACAGAGTGATCAATTGAAAATCCATTTGAAAGCAGTGAGTTTAGTTGGTGACCGCTTTGCTCTGCCTGGATCTACTATTTCTGAAGCATTTAAGCCAATTTTTTTGGAGTTTCTGAAAAGACTAACTGATAGAGTGGTGAAGATTAGAATGTCTGTCCTTGAGCATGTCAAGATTTGTCTTCTACAGAATCCTTTCAGGGGCGAAGCTCATCAAATAATCTGTAAGAATTTCAAGTACTAATAATCCCAGACTTACTCTAATGCCTTTCTTTAGTCTGATGCAAATAAATTTCCAGCTGCTCTTTGTGACCGTTTGTTGGACTATGATGAAAATGTTCGTAAACAAGTTGTTGTGGTTTGCGATGTGGCGTGTCATGCCCTCACATCCATTCCAATTGAAACCATAAAGTTGGTCTCAACTCGGTGCATTGAGCATTTGCCGCAACTCGCGAGTGAAGGCGTACGGGTCAGCCGATTTTAAAACATTGATAATAGGTGATTTAAAAAATTATAATTTTCCTTGAAAGATTCTTTATTCCATAGTAGTAATATAATATAATAATGAGAACCATAAATAATGATAATTATACGGGTATGAACAGAAATAATTCTAAATATCTATAAACTAAAAGAAAATGAAACATTATATAACATATAGCAAATATAAATAAGTGAATAAAATAATCATGTATTCGTTTAACATTTTTCAAAAAAGAGGTGCATGAGTGCATCAAGATAGAAAGCAATAATGGGGCTTCCACAGATGACACACACCAAGATAAATAAAAAACACACTTCTTTCACTATTATCTTTCAAATACCATTCAAACTTAACCCGAATTTTGATGCTTATTGAATTCCACTATTTTCATTTTGTCGGTGTTTTTAGGTGGCAACATTGCAAATTTCGATATTATTATTCATGGATATCGAAATAAGGAAAGAATGAGGTTGTGAGGTAAAACTGAACGACAAAAATATCTCAACACAGCAAATTATTGAAGTTTTGTCCATGCACAGTCTTGAAGTGAGGTAAATAAAGTAGTATCCTCACTCTTTTAGTTTTTTGAACGTGTAATGGCGTCAATTTTTGTCTACTCTCTTTTTTTTTTAGGTCATATTTGATTCCTTTAATTGCGTGAATTCTTGCATCATAACACATGATATCCAGTGATCATATGCAGTTTTCTGAAAAACGCGAGACGATGTTCGGTTTTAGCGTTAGAACGTGGCAAAAAGAGTTCGGATCACCTAGGTCCGTCGACTCTCCTGGCGCCCTTTTATTTTTCATTCTATTTTAACTTTTATGTATTCATTTATAATTGTTGACTGTAGGATGTCAAATGCCAAGGATGCTTTAACATGTAATATTTTTTTTGAATTTTAATTTATTTTGTGATTGAATTGTGTGATTTATGGAAATCGAATCAATTGAGCGATGATTGAAAAAAAAAGACTAAATATATTTTAGTTGATAAGTGTGTATTTGTGTGTGCAGAACCACTGTGTTCAGCCATTCACAAACAATTGTTGTGTGCGGTAATTGTTAGATGGTGATGTGCCAACCCACGGGAGGGCGTGCTCGTCTCACCGAAGGCTGCTCCTTCGGAAGAAAGGGTGACTGATGCTCTCTCTATTTTTGTTCTTTAGATAGTGAGGGTGCGCACAATTTGAGGGTGCGCACTACATTTTATTTTGGTTTGTAGACCTTTTTTTGTATGTGACTTGTAGTGATTGTTGTTTTGAACACTTGATGAAAATTGTGGGTTTTTTTTTTTGTTGTTCTGGGTGCTTTGAATGGATTGAGATATTGTATTTGGTGAAGTATATTTTCAATTGAGATTTGATGTTTTTAATATTGTATATTTGATGTTTTTACATTTGGGAAAAGATGAATACTAAAAATGATGTTCTAGAAGGCAAAACTTTCTAGAACGTCTAATCAAAAAAACTGTTCTGGTTATTTATAAAAAACCGTTCCAGAAAGTACTTTTTAGAAGGGTATTTTCAAATACCATTCTGGTAAGTTATACTTTCCAGAACGGTATTTCAAAATTAACAATTTAGAAAGTAACTTTCCAGAAGGGTATTTTCAAATAACGTTCTGGAAAGTGTGACTTACCAGAACGGTATTTGAAAATACCCTTCTGAAAGTATGACTTACCAGAACGGTATTTTCAAATACCCTTCTGGAAAGTCAGGTTTACCGAACGGTATTTTCAAATACCGTTCTGGAAAGTATAACTTACCAGAAGGGTATTTTCAAATACCGTTCTGGTAAATCATTCTTTCCAGAACGGTTTTTGAAAATACCGTTCTGGAAAGTATAACTTACCAGAACGGTTTTGAAATTACCGTTCTGGTAAGTTATACTTTCCAGAACGTCTTTTTTAAAAACAGTTCTGGAAAGTGGCGGATCAACATGGAATGGTACCATTCTAGATCAGAAAAATTATTTTCTAGAACGCCTTTTTTTTACCCTTCTAGAAAGTCTGCCAATCCAGAAGGGTAAAAAAAGGCGTTCTGGAAAGTACAGACTTTCTAGAACTATGTCACTACAGAAAGGCGTTCTGGATAGGCAGAATTACCCTTCTGAATTAGCAGTTTTTGCACTAGTGATCGTCTCTCGACATTTTCTTGTCTTTACCCAAAGTGTTTTCTTGAGCTTCTCACCTTCTAAACCAAATTTTTTGACCAGATTCTTTGCATATTCGGTTTGTGAGAGAGAAATTCCGTCATCAAGTTGTTTAATTTGTAAGCCAAGAAAATACGAAAGATCACCTTGCATACTCATCTCAAAAGTGTCTGACATTCGAACAACGAAATCCTTCACCATCTGCTCGTTAGTCGAACCAAAAATAATATCATTCACATAAATTTGGACAATAAGAATGTGTTTTTAGGATTTTAGCAGAAATAAAGTCTTGTCAACTTCACCTTGTTTAAAATTTAGAAACAATAGATGTTGAGTCAGCCTCTCATACCAAGCTCTTGGAGCTTGCTTTAAACAATACAAGGCCTTTTTAAGTTTTAAAACAAAATTCGGTTTGTGAGGATCCACAAACTCTTTGGGTTGCTCAACATATACTTCTTCGCTCAAAACACCATTTAGAAATGCACTCTTAATGTCCATTTGATGCAGTGAAATTCTCAAATGACATGCAACTGAAAGAAGTAGTCTTACCGATTCTATACGTGCAAGCGGTGCGAATGTTTTGTCAAAGTCGATACCCTCAATTTGAGTGTATCCTTGTACCACTAACCTTGCTTTGTTTCGAACGATGTTTCCAGCTTCATCTGTCTTGTTTTTTAATATCCACTTCATTCCAGTGACATGTGTATTATCAGGACGGGGAACCAGATCCCATACATCGTTCTTTGCGAACTGGTCCAGCTCCTCTTGCGTTGCTTTAATCCAAAATTCATTCTTCAATGAATCCTCCACTCGTTTCGGCTTTGTTTTAGAAAGGAACAAGGTTTCTAGAATTCCAGAATAATTAGTGGACAAACAGACCTATCTTACCAGTTCCTTGAAGTTAATCTGTCATTTGCTCGTACTGCTCTGATCAAGATCACCAATAATCTGCCCAGTTGGATGATTCTTTTGAATTCTTGAGGGAACGTCTCTTTGATAAAGATCAATTTGATTTCCAGGGTCCTCATCATCTGAATCTGAATTAGATTCAGGAATCACCGGGGAAGGGGTTGAAACTGGGATCAGCTCTCCAGATTTATTGTTGCCAGTTTCTTCCTGAGGCAGTGTTGGGTTCGGTGACATGTCACCAGACCCATCATCACCTGCAACAACAACTTTTGTACCTGCATCAATATCTAAACCGTCCACAGCAAAATTGAGGTCTCTGATCATAAATCAAGTCATTGTCCTCCGCAAGTTCTACTCCACTAACTGTATCATCGAATTTCACATTGATTAACTCCATCATGCAACGTGTCCTAAGATTAAAAACTCGATATGCATGACTAATTTGAGAATAACCCATAAAAACACATTTATCACTTTTAGAATCAAGCTTTGAGAGATACCCCTATCATTCAAGACATGACAAACACATCCAAAAACATGAAAGTAGCTTAAGTTAGGTTTCTTGCCAAACAACAGTTCATAGGGGGTGACATGTGATCCTGGTCTAAAATAAACTCTATTAATGGTGTGACATGTTGTGTTCATGGCTTCTGGCCAAAACCGTTTTGCAATACCATTAGAAATCAACATGGTTCTAGTCATTTCCGCAAAAGATCTGTTTTTTCGTTCAACTATACCATTTCTCTGAGGGGTAATGGGGGAAGAAAACTCATGAGTAATTCCCCTTTTAGAGCAAAGGTTTTAAAATGACTCATTCTCGAATTCTTTTCCGTGATCGGTCCTGATTCTTCCTATACTCACTCCAAAATGCACACACAATTTCTTAGCAAGTTTTTTAAGAAGCACAAATGTTTCTGATTTTTCTGTCAAAAATTTGATCCATGTATATCTAGAAAAACCATCCACGATAACTAAAACATACCTTTTACCTCCGGGACTCTCCACTTCAAGTGGTCCCATGAGGTCCATATACATGAGTTCAAAGCAGTTGGATGTGAAAAGGCTCTGGACATATGGGTGTGGTACTTTAACTTGCTTCCCTTTTTGACATGCTTCACAAACAGGGATGATCTTCGTGTTGAGTTTTGGCAATCCGTTCACAGCATCTTTCTTTACAAGCCTTTCCAATATTTTTTAGTTAACGTGTCTGAGTTTTTGACGCCACACTTAGGCATCACTTAGCTGGGACAACTTACAGAACACATCTCCATTTATTTGATAGCAGTTTTCGGACGTTCTCTGGCCAGCTAGAATGCACGCACTTTCTACATCGTAGACTTCACATTTTTCTCGTGTAAATTTGACGCTAAAGCCTCCATCACACAACTGACTAATGCTTATCAAATTAGCAGTCAGCCCTTCAACATGTAGCACATTTTCCAGCTTGGCAATCCCTGGAACGTGAAGTGTTGCCCAATAATCTGTCCATTTGCGCCTCCACCATACTTGACTTTCCCTCCTTTGAATTTTACAATGTTCGACAAGAGTTCTTCAAATCAGGTCATGTGTTTGGAGCATCCACTATCAAAGTACCATGCTCCAGGAATGTGAGATTTTTGAGAGGTGTAGATCATGTTACACTTGACCTCCCCCTTCCTTACCCAGACTCATTTTAACTTGGTGTTGCCTTTGGTGTTGACAACTTGAGTCACATCACGAGTCCCAACATCTTGACTAATCCTCTGAAAATGACTCTTCTTCCCAGTTCTCTTCCAGCAGAAGGGGCGAATGTGACCATGATCTCCACAGTGATGGCAAACATACTGCCTTCTTCTCTTCTTATGGCGCTTGACAGACTCTTGGTTGTGGCTGAATTGAATTGATTGTTGCTCCGGTTTGTAGCCAATTCCGTGCCTTGAAGTTTCTGGGTACGACATCTCCAGAGTTTCATCCAGCTTCGCCTTTCCCTTGTTGAGGTTTGAAATTATATCTTGAACCTTTTTTAGCTCAGCCCTTACTCGTTCCAATTCTGAATCTTTTCTTGTAAGAGAGGTCTCCAATCGGGTAATGATCTTCACTTGATCTTCTATCTCATGAGTAAGCTTTTCAACTTTGATCGTAAGGGTTTTCACTTTCTAAACCTGATTTCCCCACTTGGATAATAGTTCATCATACTCCACGCACAACTTTTTATATTCGTCGTGAGGGTCTTCAACCTCAGCATTCAGGCACAAGGTGTTGGAATTGATGTTGTGAACTCAAAAGTCGTCATCCTAGGCAACATGAGCAAAAAGAGCAGGTACTGACTCAAGTGAGTCAGAGTCGCTTCCATCTTCATCAAACTCCTTTGAGATAAGACTCTTCTTTCTTAACGTATTTGCACATTCATTTTTGTAGTGCCCCAACCTTTGCACTCATGGCATTGGACTTCGCTGAGTGGCTTGGGAGAAGTTCCAGTCTTTAATTCAGAAGATGAGGGCTGGAAGTTGGATAACTTTATTCCAGAAGACTTTGGAGGTGGTGCCTCCATCATGGAATTTGATTCTTTCCTTCCAATATTGTTCTTTCTCCTCAAGTAGCGGTTGAATTTCTGAGTAATGAGCGACACTTCTTCCTCTTCAAGTGTGGTTCTTTCAAATTTGTCAAAAAGCTCTCTCCAGTCAGTATCTTCATCTTCATCTTTTGATTTAACATCGGAGGTGAGAGCGACATTCTTCTCCTTCGAGTGATAGTCTAGATGCTCCATCTCATATGTTTTGAGCGATCCGACCAACTCATCATAGACCAGTCTTTCAGTATCCTTGGATTCCTCAATGGCAACCACTTTCACATTGAACTTCTTCGAAATGGATCTGAGAAGTTTCCAACAAGGCGTGCATTGGACATGGGCTCGCCAAGGTTTCCAATCTCATTCGATATGTCAGAGAGTCTCATGGCATACTCCACAACAAACTCTTTATCATCTATTCTCATGGACTCGATCGTTGTGGTGAGCATTCTCAGGCGAGATTTCTTCACACTTGGAGTCCCTTCGCATACCCTTTGAAGGGCGTCCCATGCTTCTTTCGCAGACTCACAATTCTTGATCACTTTGTAATAATTCGTATCGACATAGCTGCACAAGGTATTAATGGTTTTAGAATCCCAATTTTATATGGCTACTTCATTGTCCATCCAGTCTTCTTCTCTTTTGTATACAGAATCACCGTCGCCATCAACAGTGACACGAGGTTTCTCCCATCCAACAAGAATGGATCTTCAAGATCATTCGAGGATGTTTTTGATGTGCCACCGCATCCTCTGTTTCCAGAGGGAGTAGTTCTCTCCATTTAGGATTGGGGGTCTTGGGTTCCCTTGAGCGTCCATTATGTCAAATCTACAAAACAAGGATCGAAATACTTAAATTTAAGTATCCTGCTCTGGTGCCAATTGTAGGTTTGTAAAAATGCAACTTAAAGAAATGATGTTAGGTTCCGTGATAGACGTCACCAGACCTAACATCAACTGAATCTCAGAAATAGCATCGAAAATGAAAAATACAATAAATTAATTTCAGTTCGTAAGCAATCGTGATTACGAATTTGGGTGTACAAACCCAAAAACTATATTACTTATCAATCGTTTAAGATCAATACAAAATATCAAAAGTAATATATGAAAAACTAATTGTATCAAACTCTTGATACACAAAATACTCGTCGCTTCTTCTTTAGTAGAATTATTCTGTTGGTTACGCAACGTAGAGATCCTTCTAATTCTCCAGCAAAGCTCTGAGTTGTTTCGTTCGTGTTCTGCTTCAGAATATCTTCACGGCGTGTCTTTTTCTCTTACGTCTTGGTCCTTATATAAATAAAACAAGACTCCTAGTATTGTTAAACAAGTTAAAAAGTATTTAGGAAACTAAATAAATTCCTAGACTCCAACTAAGAAAGAAATCTAGAGTCCTAAAATACTTTGCGTCCTAAGAAAGGCAAACTACAAACAAGGAAATTATTGTTGAAAATAATATTCCCAACAAAATTAATATTCTTTTTTTGTTGACATACGATGGACATTTCTTTCCACTTGTTTATATGGAGCTCAGAGGTTAAATTTGAAAATAAGTTTTGGGTCATTGTTAAGCATGCAGGTATTTCTGAAGCTCTACATGTTGCATTTGTATGTTTTTAAAGACAATTCAAGATTATTAAATTTAAATAATTTATGAAACTCCACACTTTGCAATTTTATATTTTTGTAATTGTTAGGCATATGCATATTTTCTCTGTCCCTTCATTGTTGCCTATTCTTGGTACTGTTGTCTAAGATCCTATTTGAAATAGCATTCGTTAGTGTATTCATAAAAGTTGTTGCTCTGCCACTTTGGTTTCTATGTGCACTTGAGTTATCGTAATTGAACTTTGTATGGTAGAATTATATTCAAAGTACCATACAACCGCGAGTAACTTTTGCCCATTTTCCCCGATCTTGACCTTCAACTTTTTCTTGTCTTTTCTTCCTCCTCGTGCTTGCTATGGTGGTCTAATATTGGGTATGTCAATGCTTGTGCTACAAAAAAGGCTAAAAAATCTCACTTATCTATGAGAAATAACATTTGCACCAAAAGTGTAATGCATTTTAAAAAGAAGGACAAACAAGGAAAATCATATGTAAATCATACATTTAGCCTCTAAAATGATATGTAATATATCATTAAAAACACGTAATATTTAATGTGAAACCTCCGAATTTAACCATTTGTAGTTTCGATCAATGAACTTAAACATAACTTTGCTCAAATGCAAAAGATCAAAAATAAAAGTACAAAAGAGAGATCATGAACTTTAAATCATAAACCAAGTTACACTTGTTGGAATTCGTAGAGACGAACACCATGCTCGAGCCGCGGAAGTTTTAAAATTTTAGATCCAATAGATCCATCCTGTGAACGAATATATTTATATAATAAATAAACGAGATAAAAGCATGAAACCCTTACAGTAAATTCAGGTCCGAGTTCAACACTAAGATATCCACGCGATTAATCTCCGACTGCAAGATCCAACTCCAGTGTATTGCTATCATGAAGAAAGCTAGAAAATCCCACAAAAGCTCAAGAACTCCCAATCTCAAAATTAGGATTTATGTTTTCTAAAAACTCTCTTATTTTTCATCGTATACAACTTATGACTTTATGTTATATTTATACTAGGTACATAAGAGAACCCTAATCCTAAAAAGGATTGGACAGGATTGGACTTGTCCAAGATATGGGCCCAAAATAATTTTAACCCAAGTACCTTTATTAATATAAYATAGATAATTAAATCCAAATCCAATTTAGTTTAATTAAATAACTTCTATCAAATAGAAATTAATATCATAATTATTAACAATTAAATATTATAATTCTAAATTGAATATTTAATACTTTCTTGATACACTCTTAAATCGGAAAACTAATCACATATAGTGTGACCCTATAGGCCTTTATATATGACATCAATCCAATGATGATCCAAACAAAACTCCTACACGGCTTAGCTGGACGAACTCAATATATAAAAAACATTCACTTGAACTTAGCGAATTATAACCTTTATACAAAGATTTGGTGAAATTCCTTTCATTCCGAATCACTCGATTAAGCTTAAGATTTATCCAAGTGTCTATCTCAATGGCTTAATCAATTTATCTCATCTTTATTAGTCGACAACTAGACAATACTTCAATTACTAAATTGAATATGTCTCTTGCATTGGCCAATGACTTTAGTCGACCTAATATAGAGATTATTTGTGATCTCTCTCAAAATTCCGATCGAGGAATGAATTCTTTCTTGGCTCAACTACCACCTTCATTTACATCATGGTGCACCCAACACAAGTCGTATCTACACCAAAAGGAGTGCAAGCGTTGGTCATGGTCAAAGTACACCACTCAGCAAATAAGGTGTGTATTGACCTCAAGTCGAAGGATTATCACACGCTTTATACACTGATGAGTTTATAGACATACAATACATAACTTATCAGTAGGGTTTACCAATACTCTCCAAAGTATCCATGTGTCCATCACGAATAACTATTATTCGCAGTCATGAGACTTACTGCATTCTCTAAAATGTGATGCAGACCACATGCCGACATATATCATATTATCAATATCCCAATCTTGATAATCGTTAGTCGTGGCTATTTTAAAAGTAATGTTTTATCAATGACATCTCACCATATCAATGACAACATTTACTATATGGGAACATTTATATGAATAATCACAAACAAWCAAAATAATAATTCAATAAATGCAATGCCATATATATTACGATATATATAATAATTGTGATCAAGTATAATGTCTTTAAATCTGATTGTCTCTAGGACATTCATACTTTCAATCTCCCACTTGTCCTAGAGCCAATCACCTATAAATCTAATGCCTAGATTTACAAAATGCTCATCATATTTCTTAGAACATAATGGCTTGGTGAAAGTGTCAGCCAAATTTTCTTCTGTGGGAATATGCTCTATTTTAATTTCTCCTCTTTCCACTATCTCCCTGATCAAGTGGTAGCGTCTTGGTACATGCTTGTTTCTGTTCGTGTATCTTGGTTCCTTAAATGTTGTAATAGCACCAGTGTTGTCACAATACAAAGGTATTGGACTACTGACGTTAGGAACTACCCCTAATTCCTTCAAGAACTCATTTATTGAGACAACTTCTTTAGCTGCTTCTGATGTAGTAATGTACTCGGCTTCAGTTACCGAATCTTCGGTAGTAGTTTGCTTGGAACTATTCCAACTCACTACCCCACCATTGAGAATGAAGGCATAACCAGATTGTGACTTATAGTCATCATGGTCCGTTTGGAAAATAGCATCAGTGTACGCAGTAATTGCCAGTTCCTTTTGTCCACCATAGACTAAGAAATATTCTTTAGTTCTTCTAAGATACTTAAGAATACTCTTGACTGCTTTCCAGTGTTCTTCCCCAGGATTCTGCTGAAATCTGCCAGTCATGCTAAGTGCATAGGCCACATCTAGCCTTGTGCAAATCATGGCATACATGATTGATACTATTGCCGAAGCGTATGGGATCCTTTTCATGCGCTTAAGTTCCTTATCAGTAGAAGGACCATCCTTCTTTTATAACTTGATACCATGACCCATTGGAATAAGTCCCCTGTTGGAATTTTCCATAGAGAATCGTCTTAGCACTTTATCTATGTACATGGATTGTGACAGCCCCAATATTCTATTAGTTCTATCCCTGTAGATCCTAATTCCAAGAATATAACAGGCTTCACCCAAGTCCTTCATAATGAAGGTGCTGGACAACCAATCCTTTAGTTATTGCATGACAAGGGTATCATTTCCAATTATCAATGTGTCATCAACATATATAATAATAAAAACAATACTGCCTCCAGTTCGTTTACTATAAACGCCTGGATTTTCTTTGTTTCTGACAAAATCAAACGATTTGATTGCTTTGTCAAAACAAATGTTCTAACTTCTAGAGGCTTGTTTAAGTGCATAAATAGACTTTTGTAGCTTGCATACAGCTTTGGGTTTCGATTCAGATGTAAAACCCTCTGGTTGTATCATATACACTTCCTCGGGCAATTCACCATTAAGGAAAGCGGTTTTAACATCCATCTGCCAAATATGATAATCATAGTATGCAGCTATAGCAAGTAAAATCCTAATGGACTTGATTTTTGCAACTGGAGAAAAGGTTTCATCATAGTCAATTCCTTCTCGTTGACTATAACCTTTTGCTACCAACCTAGCCTTGTAGGTTTGTACCTTACCATTTGCATCGATCTTCTTCTTGAAGACCCATTTGCATCCAATGGGTCTAACCCCAACTGGCAAGTCAACCAAGTTCCAAACTTGATTTGTGTAAATCGAGTCCATTTCTAATTCATGGCTTCAAGCCACCTCTTTGAGTCAATTTCTAACATAGTCTCAGTGTAAGTTCTAGGTTCATCATCGTCCGGAATTTCCACGTCACATTGACCATCTACAAGGAGGTTTAGTCTTTCTGGTCGCCTATGAATCCTAGTAGACTTACGAAGTTGGTTATCTTGCGTTTGAGCGTTTTGAGTGTTCTGATCATGAGAAGGTTCTTCTGTGCTGGATGGTCCAGCATTTTGAGATTCCTCAGAAGTGTCATCAACATGAACTTCCTGAGGAGGGAGTTGTGCAACCATTGCTTGGTCTTCCATTGGTTGCGATGATAAATTTTGCATTACTGCACCAATTCTATCAATGCTCCCACTGGCTAAAGATTGTTCTCTAAGTGACAAATCTTCACCATGGGAATGACTAGAAGCTCCCACTGAATTCTTGTCTAGGTTATTAGACAAGTTTTCAATCTCCATGTCACTTTGTGGTTCTTGAATTTCTCCAAGTTCTACCTTATTTCGACTTCTTTCCTTGTAGACATAGTCTTCCTCAAGGAAAGTCGCTTGCCTGGAAACAATGACCCTATGTTCTCCAGGAAGATAGAAATAGTATCCTCGTGTTTCTTTAGGATACCCCACAAAATAATATTTCTCACTTTTAGATTCTAACTTGTCAGTAAGCATCTTCTTTACATATGCTGGGCAACCCCAGGTTCGCATATGCGTAATTGATGGCTTCCTGCCATGCCATAACTCATATGGAGTTTTATTTATTGACTTCGATGGAACTCTATTCAGAACATAGATTGAGTTCAGTAAAGCATACCCCCATAGGTATGTCGGAAGATCTGAGAAACTCGTCATGGATCTGACCATATCCAATAAGGTTCGATTTCTCCTTTCGGAAACACCATTCATTTGTGGTGTTCCAGGAGGCGTCCATTGCGATTGGACTCCATGAAGTTTTAAGTAATCGAGAAACTCTTTACTCAAGTATTCTCCTCCTCGATCCGACCGAAGAGTCTTAATACTCTTTTCAACTTGTTTCTCAACTTCTAACTTATACTCCTTAAACTTCTCAAAAGCCTCTGACTTGTGCTTCAAAAGATACACATGTCAAAACCTAGAGAAGTCATCAGTAAAAGTAATGAAGTATGAATAAACACCTCTAACTTGAGTAGGAAAAGGTCCGCATACATCAGTATGAACCAGCTCAAGTACCTCTTTTGCTCGTATGCCTTTCCCAGAAAATGGCTTGTTGGTCATTTTTCCTTTGAGACAAGATTCGCATTGTCCATAAGACTCAAAATCAAATGGTGTTAAGTAGTCTAACTTTCTTAACCTTGTGATTCTTGTTTCATTTATGTGACCAAGCCTACAATGCCATAAGTAGGTGGGATTATTCATATTACTTAACTTTATACGTTTGTTTTGCACATTGAGAATGTCGCGACTACAATCAAGAACATATAAACCACTCACAAGTGGAGCATTTTCATAAACAATACCATTATGCGTAAATAAACAATTATTATTAGCAAAATGGAAGGAAAATCCTTCAATGTCTAACATTGGAATGGAAACAATATTCTTCGTAATCGATGGAACAAAACAACAATTATATAAATTTAGTCTATAACCCGAGGGTAAATCTAATTTATAAGTCCCTACACGCTCGGCAGCAACCTTTGCTCCATTTCCCACGCGCAGGCAAACTTCCCCCGGTCTAACCATCCTGCTGTCACTTAGCCCCTGCACATTATTACAAATGTGTGAGCCACATCSGGTATCAAATACCCAGCAGTGAGAGTTATTAATAGACATATTTATCTCARTGACAAACATACCTGTGGAGCCAAAAACATCTAATGCTTTCCACTTCTCACAGTCTCTCTTCTAATGTCCCTTTTCTTTGCAATATAAGCACACATCTTTAGCCAATGTTGAATTTTTACGAGCACCTCCTTTTGGCTTCAAAGCCGTAGACTTAGGCCCAACCTTAGTTTTCTTCTTCTGCTTTTTCTTACCTTTCAGGTTAGATCTAGCAGATGTACTCACCATGAGTACAACTTTGCCCTTTGAGGTGGAAGACTCATATGTCTTAAGAATGTTATGAAGCTCGGAAAGCTTCGCTTTCGTGTTGTTCATATTATAATTCACAATGAAGTTTTCAAATGAACTATGAAGCGAATTCATGATCAAGTTGACTGAGACATTTTCAGGTAGGTTCGTTCCAATCGAAGCCAACCTGTCAATCAACCATATCATCTTCAAAACATGCTCAAACACCTTGCCCCCATCATGAAGCTTGCACTTAAAGAGATCTCTTAGCAGCTCATACTCCATAGTTTGATCTTGCGAAGCATAGAGACTCTTCAAATGCTCCAACATTTTGTAAGGGGCCATGTGTTCATGCTGCCTCTGCAATTCTGTTGTCATCGCAGTTAGCATTACACACTGTGCCGAAGTTGCATCATCCTCATGTTTCCCATGAATAACCATGTCAAACTTGGCATATTCAGGAGAAGTTTTATCAGGAATCTTAGGAACAGGTGTGTCCAACACATACTCAATATTTTCCTGTCTCAGAACTAAACGCAGATTGCGCAACCAATCCATAAAGTTTGGTCCAGTCAACTTGTTCGTTTCAACCAAACATTTCAATGATAAATTCGACATCTTAACTAATCTGGAGAAAATAAATAGAGCGGGAATTAAAACTCTAATTCTAATTCCTATGATCACAATTATTAACTAATTAATAAGGATTTTAATAATTAGCTCCCACTATTTTAACATATTCTACGATCCCACGGTAGAATACGGACTCATATCAAATATGATCATAGTGAGCTAAGATCCATATTCATACTATTGCAGCCTCTGCTAGGGCTGATGGCCACAATAGCACAACTGGTACGTGTCCAAACCAATTATAGACAATTATAACTCTTGGTCGATCGAATCTAATCCGATCTTACGCCCTTAGTTGATTCCGACGCTAGGGCGACAAGAAAGAACCAAGTGAGTCAACCCCATTACACGATCGCAAACATATGCACCTATGAGCGAGCCTTGACCTCGTCGACCGGAGAAAGCACAAGGGTGCAAATACTCATGGACGAAAAAGGTTTCGTCCTCACCCAATTATAATGGACAGCGCGTTCATCCAAGATGAGAATCATATTTTATTTGGGGAATATTTATCGGGGTTTAACAATTAACAAGATCCAAATGAACAGTAAACAATTATTGGGCGCCGCCTACCCATAATTAATAAGCAAACGGTCCGACAAATATTGAGCGCCGCCTACCCAGAGTTTGTAAGCAAACGGTCCGACAAATACTGGGGGCCGTCTACCCAGACAATATATGCGGACTCTATGCTAAAAAGTAATCTACAAGCACATAGACAATTATTGCAAGTAGAGGAATAATTCCATAAATAAAATTAAAATTCAAAATTTTAATTTAATTTACATTATCAAATAATGCAATAATATAATAATAATCATGGATTAATCATTTAAATTAGAAAAATTAAATTCCAAATTTAATTCGATTTCTAAATTACTTTAAAAGGTTTAAAATTTAGAAATTATTAAATTCTAAATTTAATTATTATTTCTAAATAATTCTAAAAAGGTTTAAATTTAGAAATTATTAAATTCCAAATTTAATTTTATTTCTAAATAATTTTTAACAATTCTCTAACTTAGAAATTGATTAAATTCTAAATTTAAAATTAATTTTCAAGACAATTTTAAAAGATTTTTAGTAAAAATACAAATTTCAGAATTTTCAGCATAGCCAAACAGCCCTTAAGATTTTCTGAAAGTTTTAGGGTCCTTTCTGTAATTTTCGAAAATCTTAATAATTACAGAAATGCCATTTAGACTTAAAAAAGTTTTCTGAAAAGTTTCTGGAGTTAAAACGCGGTTTTTGAAAAGTTCTGGGCAGCCTCGTAATTTTCTAAAAATTGAGGGTAATTCTGTGATTTCCATAAGTTTCTAAAATTACAATTAAGACCAAAACTATATAAAATTCTCAAGAATTCTACCCAAACCCTAATTTGAATTTAGGGCTTTCGATTCGGACTTCGTCGGTCAAAACCACATGCACCGTTCTGTGGCCTGTGACGAGACGAATCTAACGGAACCAAGGGCCCGCCGGAAAACCTCATCGGAGAGGTCGGAATCGGGCCTGAAACTCGGTGGAACCGCAGCCAAAACTCCCCCTTTCACAACAGCCCGACCGCCGTCAGAGGAGTCGTCGCGTACCCAGAAGGACGTCGTGCCGGCCACCGGCATAATCCAACGGGTGGCGCTCCATCGCCGGCGGGTTCTGCAGTTCACGGCGGAAGGCGTAAGCTTTACGTTTTTCCAGTTTCAGAATTTCGTAGATGCAGTTTTCAATTTTTATTTTTTTTAATATCGAATTAAAGCGATTAAAAAAATTAAACCTTTAATCAAATTAAAAATTCTATTAACGATTTTAATCAAATTAAAATCACTAAACAACAATTAAACCCATGATTATATTATAATATTATAAACATATTCGTTAACACAGCTCTGGGCTCTGATACCACTGTTGGAATTCGTAGAGACGAACACCATGCTCGAGCAGCAGAAGTTTTAAAATTTTGGATCCAACAGATCCATCCTGCGAACGAATATATTTATATAATAAATAAATGAGATAAAAGCATGAAACTCTTACAGTAAATTCAGGTCCGAGTTCAACACTAAGGTATCCACGCGATTAATCTCTGACTGCAAGATCAATTCAGGTCCGAGTTCAACACTAAGGTATCCACGCGACTAATCTCCGACTGCAAGATCTAACTCCAGTGTATTGCTATCGTGAAAAAAGATAGGAAATCCCACGAAAGCTCAAGAACTCCCAATCTCAAAATTAGGATTTATGTACAATTTATGACTTTATGTTATATTTATACTAGGTACATAAGAGAACCCTAATCCTAAAAAGGATTGGACTTGTCCAAGACATTGGCCCAAAACAATTTTAACTCAAGTACCTTTATTAATATAACATAGATAATTAAATCCAAATCCAATTTAGTTTAATTAAATAATTTCTATCAAATAGAAATTAATATCATAATTATTAACAACTAAATAGTATAATTCTAAATTGAATATTTAATACTTTCTTGATACACTCTTAAATCGAAAAACTAATCGCATATAGTGTGACCCTATAGGCCTTTATATATGACATCAATCCAATGATGATCCAAACCAAACTCCTAGACGGCTTAGCTGGACGAACTCAATATATAAAGAACATTCACTTGAACTCAGCGAATTATAACCTTTATACAAAGCTTTAGTGAAATTCCTTTCATTACGAATCACTCGATTAAGCTTAAGATTTATCCATGTGTCTATCTCAATGGCTTAATCAATTTATCTCATCTTTATTAGTCGAGAACTAGCAATACTTTAATTACTATATTGAATATGTCTCTTGCATTGGCCAGTGACTTTAGTCGACCTAATATAGATATTATGAGTGATCTCTCTCGAAATTCTAATCGAGAAATGAATTCTTTCTTGGCTCAACTACCACCTTCATTTACATCATGGTGCACCCAACACAAGCCGTATCTACCCCAAAAGGAGTGCAAGCGATGGTCATGGTCAAAGTACACCACTCAGCAAATAGGTTGCGTATTGACCTCAAGTCGAAGGATTATCACACGCTTTATACACTGATGAGTTTATAGACATACAATAAATAACTTATCAGTAGGGTTTACCAATACTGTCCAAAGTATCCATGTGTCCATCACGAATAACCATTATTCGCAGTCGTGATACTTACTGCATTCTCTAAAATGTGATGCAGACCACATGCCGACATATATCATATTATCAATATCTCAATCTTGATAATCGTTAGTCGTGGCTATTTTAAGAGTAATGTTTTATCAATGACATCTCACCATATCAATGACAACATTTACTCTATGGAAGATTTATATGAATAATCACAAACAATCAAAATAATAATTCAATAAATGCAATGCCATATATATTACGATATATATAATAATTTTGATCAAGTATAATGTCTTTAAATTTGATTGTCTCTAGGACATTCATACTTTCAACACTATGATCAAGTCTCATGAATCCTTCAAAATTCGAGCGAGTCCCACCCAATCCATAGACATTATTGTTCATGTTCCTCATGATTTAGACATAAAACTCATGCGTCACTCGTGTATATGGACGCGTATACACTCAAATCAACTTATTATGTGCTTAACCCTTAGACTTAAAATGAGTCTTATATCTCCACCATTCTCAAGGCACATGCGTGTGGTCTGTAAATCAATGGTCTTTACATAAGTTTTAACGTTGGGCTATTGGACAAGGCATAGAATATGGATAAAGTGATTATAAACTAAGTATAAAACTCCCCAAAATAACCGACTTTGATCTCTCAAACTAAACTTAAAGCATGTGACAAGCTTCATATTAACCCTCAACTATACCAATACCTTTATCATATAGGCTAAAGCAACCCCCAGACTTAAACTATATAATCAAGGCTCCTCATAATGTAAGCCCTAGAACCCAACAAATAAATAATAATGGTCTTTATAGCATTGACCAACTAAAAAAAAAATGATGAGGTATTTTATTCCTTCTATTCTATTTTGAATCTTTTGTTTTTCTTATTGATTTATTTCTATTTTGGTCAATTTTCTTTAAACAAAATAAAATGCAGAGAATTTATAAGGTTATTCTCTTCTATTACAATGTATCAAGAATTATAGCAAGCCTTTCAAAATCTTTCTACTTCATTCTTACTACAATGACTAACTACTTGTTACTTTACGAGCATAAAATCCTAAGGATCTACCCAATACTTAATGTAGCGAACAAAAGAATAGGATAAAGGATCAAACGTGCTAACAAGAGATAATTTAATTTATGTGCAGTTTTTGCTTATTTCTTTACCACCGCAAGTGAATGAAGTTCGATAGTACAAGTGGCTAGAAGGTTCATATCCATAGAGGCTAATTACTGAATATCATAATTATAATAGTTTAGATCTTATTTAAATAATAATAAAGTTGAATGAAATAATAAAAATAATAATCATAAAAATAATTGAACAAACGAGTGATAAACGAGGGGATGGGTATGATTCTTAGACAAAGGTTCCAATTGACAATTCTTTGATTATGATAAATAGCGCTAGTTTAGGTTTACCCTTTAAAGCAATCACTAAAGTCATCTAACATTCTCCGTAGAGTTATTTAGAATTACAAACTCAATTACACATGTATTGTTTGTTTGGAATCATACATATAATTCAACTAAAAATAGTTTAGAATATTAAAACTTTCACAAACAATTGCCTGGTCTGTCAGTGCATATGCAACCATCTATGCCAAATATATATCTTTACGCCTAAACATGGTCAATCGACTGTAGTTTCAAGATGATAGTGCAAACATATAGAAACATTATCTACTTGTTTAAACATGCATTCAAACCAAGATAATCGAACAATTGAGATAATAAATATTAACAAAAAAAATACTTTAATAACTTAAAACAAGTGTCATCAATCTAATCGCATATCCGGAATCAAAGTGATTAGCCAGACATGGTCAAAACAATACACACATATGTTTGAATAACACATGAACAAACTAAACTAAACTAAAAGAAGAAGAAGAATCATTCAGAGTCTTGATGAGTCATGGGGAACTCCACAGTCTCATCCCGTGGATGGAGGGGCCGTCAAATCATCGCTCCTTGGACTTCCAATCTCTCCCTCTACTCTCTCGTATGGTGTATTCTGTGTTACAAAAGATATAAAATATGATTCTCATGGTTTGGGGTCATTGGAGTATTCCTAATGTTTTCAAATAACAAATTTCCCCATTTATTGATAGGCTAAGTTTACGATGCAATAGATGTGAAGAGTAATTCCGTAAAATGCAAAATTTTAAATATCGGATCTAAATGTAATCAAGGTACCTTCGACAATATTGTTGCCCATTTTCCATATATTTTTCTTCATTTACAACGTTCTTCACTGATTCATAGAATTATCTTTCTTTTTTCCTACGATTATTCCTTTATAGTATAATATACTTTGTTCATTAATTTAATTGTATAAAATTCCCAGGTTTTTGTAAGGTTATTTTTTCATATAATAAAATTAAGTTAGTGTTCAGATTTTGAACGATGCTTCAACATTTTCTACTTACCTGAAAAATGCTCTTTTTGAGATGGAGAGACCGATATCACAAGATATTCATAATTTTAAAGGAAAATAGTTTTTTTAAAAACTTATAGTTATATTAAACCTCATAATAGTTTTTCTAATTACATGCTCATTGTGAACAATGTATATTTCATATGAATTAAATGTACATGGCGATTATACATGAAAAAGTGATATATGATTAACATGAATTTGTCTTGATTTTTGTTATTACTTTAGTTAGTTTTTGTTATTGATTTCGGTAGAAGTTGGATAGATTAAGCATATTTTCGTACTTTCGTATCTCCTACTTGTTTTACCGTATTTTGATCATAATTATTGTATTTTATGTTTTTTTTCAGGTATTTTGAAGTATTTTGGTTTGGAGATAGTCGAGTGTGGGCATAGGAGTGGAGTTTTGATGAAATCGGGCCTCGATTTTAAAGTGTTAAAGCTGACACTAGGTATGTTGTCCACAGTGGGTGATCCAGTGTCGACTGCCTGAATCGACTGCCTGTCAGAGAGGTTAGCGGTAGCCGTTACCGCTAATGCTACGGTTAAGTGCCACAAATCCTATTTTTGGAAGGAAACTTCTTCTCCAAGTCTTGGAAACTTATAAATACCTTCCATATTTCTTCAAAATAGATGTTAGATGCTTTTTGGGACTCCTAGGGCCTGACAAACCCTAGATTTTTTCTCTATTTCTCTTGATACTTTTCTCTATATTTCTTAGTTTTAAATTTCTAGTTTTTAGATTAAGTAGAATAGTTTTTAGGCGTATATTACTTTTAGTTTGTGGATTTCTCAATTGGACGTTGTTACTTTTCTCGCTAATCAGTAAGTTTTTAATTTCCATTGCCTATTTAACTTCCTATCCTTAATTAGTTTAAATTATTAACTGACCTGCTTAGAATAATTTAATCTTCAACACCCCCCTCCCCCAAGCTTGTATGATGAATTGTATAATTGGATGTGTTGAGTTTGTGATGATGATATTGTTGATGATTGTTATCTAGATCTTAAGGGTCAAGCACCTAAATTCATTTAAAACCATCAATTGGGTTTGTTGGGTACTAAATCTACAAGTCGGGATTGACAACCCTAACTTGTAGGTAAGGTGTTCGATGAAATGCCCAAGTGGTCATGGAGATGATTCTAGAGCACTAGATCTTTGTTTTCTCAAATCTTTTTAAAGTCTTTGATTTCGTTGATCGTTATTTTAATAAACATCTTGATTTTAAGTGATTATATTAGTTTTTTTTTCTTATTCCTGAAAACAAATATAAAAGGAGCCTCCAAGTAGTTTTTCTCGAGAGAATCATCTCGGTTCAACTTGCCAACATAAAAGCTTGACAAACTATTTATAAAAAGAAGGTGCGTAAAGTTTGAATCAAAATTTAGGCGTCGTTGACGGGGAAAACTAAAGGTTTTGATTTTTGTGTTTGCTCTTCGTGACTTCTGTTTATATATCTATTTTGTTTCGTTTATCTTTACTATTTGTTTGTTATTTCTCTTTTGATTCGTTTTAATTATTTTCCGTCGGTACGTTTAATCTTGCGCATTGAGTGTTGTGTATGTAAGGTACATCTCTTGAAGCTTAGATTCAACGACCAAAAAAATAAACATAAAAATATAAAAATATAAAAAGATAAAAAATAAAAAATAAAAAAATAAAAAATGTCGAAATCTCGAGTGGCTCAATGGTATAGCAATCCGTTCATTTTTCTTGTGCCTGGACCGGCCATTCCTTTGAGCTCTAAGATGCGGGATTGCGATCTTGACGAGTTCTACTTCGAGCTACTCCCGGTTTTTCATGGGCTTCTGAGCAAGTATCCGCTAAAATTCATCTAAGATTACGAGGCCGTCACTCAGACTTTCTCTCATCTCGGCCTTACAAGGTATCAAGTGAAGATGCATCTCTTCCATTACACACTAAAGGATCGAGCAAGGAAATGGTTGAATTATTTGGAGCCCGACTCCTTGCAAACGTGGGAGGAAGTTTACAATCGGTTCATGAGGAATTTATACTCACCTAAATGGGGGCCATCCTCAAATGCATATTATTCGAGCCACAATGATTCATATGCATCGCCCCATCACTTCGACCAGAATTTCGACCCTCCATATGCTCCCTCTGCCGCAAATTTTCACTACTTGGGATATGACTCGTATGCTCCACCCAATTCTAATTCTTCCTATCCGAGCTATGAATCTTATGTCCCTACCGATTAAGTTCCTTACTACTCGATCTATGGAGACTATAAACCAGATGATCGATTTTTGGTGAGGTAGCAAGATCAAGAAGCTGAGACCATTCGTCATCATGACGAGATTGTGCAAGTGCCTATGCAGGTAGATGACTTTTCTGAGACTACAAAGAATATAGAGGCACTATGTGGTCAAATATAGGCTTATTTAGCAAAATTGTTGGACGAGAGAGATAAACTTCCAAGTCAGCCAGAGTTGCCGATTCTTGATGTGGTGGAGCCCATCTTGGATGTTGAGGATTCGATCTTGAATGATCGTTTGGGAGATTTGTATAAAGAGGGTTATTGAAGATTTGGTTGAGATCGCTCCGCCTATAATTTTCAATGAAGTGTTGGATAATGATGTAGGAGTGTTGTCATTGGAGAGCCCGGAAGACGTTGGAGATTCAAACTTGTTTGCTCTATGTGAGGATGGTGAAATTGTGGTGCCCGATTTTGGAGATGTTGAGTTAGTCGAGCCTCTTTTTGTGCCACCCGAAACTTTGATCGAAATTGAGACTGAGATGGTGGTAGAGGTGATCAAGAAGAATACCGACCCCCATCCCCTAAGCGTGGATATTGTATATCATGTTTTTGAAGGTGTTGAGGTGGTAATCAAGTAAATAATGGAGTTTAGATTGGTCGATGGTCGTTTCTTTTGTTTAACGGATTCCTTAGTTTTTCCAGTAGTCAAGGATCTCCCATTGATCCAATTGACTTTTGATATGTTCGTGGTGATCGACTACTCGCCTTTTCGACCTCTAAAGCGAGTTGAAGTTCTTAGTTCACTACGACTTGCTCTCTGTGCCCGCCTTAGTGATTTTAATCGCCCACTATTACTCTTGGATAACACTAAGGCGTGGCACGATCGTCACCTTTTCTTGGATCAGGGATCGCATCATCCATAGAGGGCGTCGAGCTTTCGACGTTAAACAAGCGCCCCTCGGGAGGCAACCCGAGCTTATCCTAAAAAAATATTAATAATTTAGTTGTTATTTTTTTTGTTTGCTTGTTTATTTCTTTTGTAGATTGTTAGTCGGGACATTTTAAATCACGTGATTCGAGATGAATGTATAATTGCAAAGCGCTATTTGGAGCAGCACGACTATTTAATTTTCAGGGACGCTTTCATACTCCTTCCCTCTTTTGATTTTCTTTATATTTATTTATGGCAATTAGGATATTGACGGGTTTTTATTGAAGGGAGGATGGTCGAGTGATGATTTGTGTTTTATAATTGTGCAATTTGAATTTGTGGGTTTGTAGTAGCTAGTATTTGAACGTGATTAATTGCTATTCTTGCGCGTTATTGTGTTTGTACTTGCTTGCCTGTCGAAGTTGACTATGTTTGATTTGAATTTCTTGTCTTTGAGCATGTATAAGTGCACAAACTTTTAAATATTAATGTTTATATATATTGTAAAATGATATTTGGACGCAAATAATTTCGCAAAACCTTAAAAAGAGCGTCAATTCAAAACTTTTCGTGAAAAGCCTGTGAGTAGCCTGAGTGTTTATCATCTTTGCGTGTACTTGAGTGAGTTCTATTTTGAGATCTTTTTGAAATCGTTGTGTGTAGTTATCTTTGAACATGATGATTAGGAACATAAATTACCCTTATTCCGGCCATATCCAAATATATTAGCCACTATAAATTTTGAATGAGCCCCTCATAGCCAAATAATCAATTTTCTATAGCCATGAGCATTTTCGAGTTAACTCCTATGCCATTAATAGCGTGGGGTAATAGTTAGTAGTTTTTGTTGGTTATTTGAGTTTTGGATTTGTGATCAGGGGTTTATGAAAAAAATTTGTAATAAGTGTTAAGGATCACCATCCTCCAAAAAGAAAAAGAAAAAGAAAATAAAATAAATAAAATAAAATAAATGAATAAAGAGGATGGTGAGTCTTGTTGAGTCATTTCCTATGCTTATAGAGGCTTGTGTTTTGTTGATTTTCTTAAGAAGCCTAATGTTTAAGAAGCAAGAGTTGAGTTTGAAAGAAGAAGTGTATCATAAGCTTCTACATTGTTTAAGTGGTTTGTGTAGAAGTCGGATTTTGGGTTGCGAGTTGAGAAATAACTGAAGTATTAAGGCTACGTTTGAGAGTTTAGTGCGGTTTCTTTTGAATAAGGTGAAGCACATTGCTTCGTGATTAGAATAGGTTGGTGAGTTATTGATCATATTAGATCGTGAGTTAGCCACATGACTTATATATTCCATACCCGTCCAAAGAGCCTACATTACAACCCGCAAATACCTTTTCCGATTCTTTGTTAGTTACACACTTAAACGCGATGGAGAAGTTTTTGGTTTTTAGTTCTTGTTTATTGTACATGTATTTTGATGAATTGAGCGTAAACATATATATTTCCCTTTGTGAGGATGCATGATTTTTTTTTTTTGGAGCGACAATGTAATAATTGTCTAGCGTTTGAGGTTGCGTTACACTTATCTATATTTTCAAAATTATGTATGTAGCACGACACGACTCTTTGCTTGAGCTTATTTCCATTCTTGTTATTCTTTGAGATTATCGTTTGTTCGAGGACGAACAAACCAATAAAGCGTGGGGTAGTTGATTAACATGAATTCATCTTAATTTTTGTTTGTATTTTAGTTAGTTTTGTTATTGATTTCGGTAGAAGTTCGATAGATTAAGCATATTTTTGTATTTTTGTACCTCCAGCTTGTTTTACCGTATTTTGATCATAATTATTGTATTTTATATTTATTTCCAGCATTTTGAAGTATTATGGTCTGGATATAGTCGAGTGTGGGCATACGAATGGAGTTTTTCTTGAAAACGGGCCTCGATTTGAAGCGTTACAGCTGGCATTGGGTATGTTGTCCACATTGGCTTACCCAGTGTCGACTGCCTGAATCGACGGCCTCAATCGACTGCCTGTCAGAGAGGTTAGCGGTAACCTTTGTGGTAGCCATTACCGCTAACGCTATGGTTAAGTGCCCAAAATCCTATTTTTGGAAGGAAACTTCTTCTCCAAATCTTGGAAACTTTTAAATACCTTCCATACTTCTTCAAAATAGATGTTAGATGCTTTTTGGGACTCCTAGGGCCTGACAAACCCTAGGTTTTTCCTCTATTTCTCTTGATACTCTTCTCCATATTTCTTAGTTTTATTTTTCTAGTTTCTAGATTAAGTAGAATATTTCTTAGGCGTAGATTACTTTTAGTTCGTGAATTTCTCAATTGGACGTTGTTACTTTTCTCGCTAATTTGTAAGTTTTTAATTTCCCTTGCTTATTCAATTTCATTTTCTTAATTAGTTTAAATTCATAATTGATCTTCTTAGAATAATCTAATCTTCAACCCCCACCCGCAAGCTTGTATGACGAATTATTCAATTGGATGTGTTGAGTTTGTGATGATTTTTAGATAGATCTTATGGGTCTAGCACCTAGATTCGTTTAAAACCATCAGTAGGGTTTGTTGGGTACAAAATCTACAAGTTGGGATTGACAACTCTAGCTTGTAGGTAAGGTGTTCGATGAAATGCTCAAGTGGTCGTGGAGATGATTCTAGAGCACTAGACCCTTGTTTTTCAAATCTTTTTAAAGCTTTTGATTTCATTAATCGTTGTTTTAATAAACATCTTGATTTTAAGTGTTTAGATTAGTTTTTAATTATTTTATTATTCGTAAAAACTAATATAAAAGGAGCCTCCTATTAGTTTTCCTCGAGAGAATCGACTCAGTTTAACTTGCCAACCTACAAGCAAAATCGTACTCTTGCGAGCGAACTTTAAAAGCTTGACAAACTATTTATAAGAAGTAGGTGCGTAAAGTTCGAATAAAAATTTTAGCACCGTTGCCGGGGAAAACTAAAGGTTTTGATTTTCATTTCGTTTATCTTTAGTATTTGTTTGTTATTACTCTTTTGATTCATTTTATTATTTTTCTTCAGTACGTTTAATTATGCGCGTTGAGTGTTGTGCGTGCAATGTACACCTCTTGAAGCTTAGATTCAACTACTAAAAAAAAAAAATAATAATAATAAAAAAGAGAAAATGTCAAACTCTCGAGTGGCTCAATGATATAACAATTCGTTCATTCTTCCTTTGCCTTGACCGGCCATTCCTTTGAGCTCCAAGATGCGAGATTACGATCTTGATGAGTTCTACTTCGAGCAACACGACTTTTCATGGGCTTCTGAGCAAGTATCCGCTAAATTTCATCCAAGATTACGAGGCCGTCAACCAGACTTTCCCTCATCTCGGCCTTACAAGGGATCAAGTGAAGATGCATCTCTTCCATTACACACTAAAGGATCGGGCAAGGAAATGGTTGAATTATTTGGAGCCCGACTGCTTGCAAACGTGGGAGGAAGTTTACAATCGGTTCATGAGGAAGTTATACTCACCTAAATGGGGGCCACCTTCAAATGCATATTATTCGAGCGACAATGATCCATATGCATCGCCCGATCACTTCGACCAGAATTTTGACCCTACATATGCTCCCTCTACCGCAAATTTTCACTACTCGGGATATGACTCGTATGCTCTACTCAATTCTAACTCTTCCTATCCGAGCTATGAATCTTATGTCCCTACCGATTCAGTTCCCTACTACTCGATCTATGGAGACTATAAACCAGATGATCAATTTTTGGTGAGGTAGCAAGATCAAGAAGCTGAGACCATTCGTCATCAGGAAGAGATTGTGCAAGTGCCTATTCAGGTAGATGACTTTTCTGAGACTACAAAGAATATAGAGGCACTATGTGGTCAAATAGAGGCTTATTATCAAAGTTGTTGGACAAGAGAGATAAACTTCCAAGTCAGCCAGAGTTGTCGATTCTTGATGTGGTGGAGCCCATCTTGGATGTTGAGGATTCGAGCTTGAACGATCGTTTGGGAGATTTGTATAAGGAGAAGGTTATTGAATATTTGGTTGAGATCGCTCCGCCTATGATTTACAATGAAGTGTTGGATAATGATGTAGGAGTGTTGCCGTTGGAGATCCCGAAAGACGTTAGAGATTCAAACTTGCTTGCTCTATGTGAGGATGGTGAAATTGTGGTGCCCAATTTGGGAGATGTTGATTTAGTCGAGCCTCTTTTGGTGCCACCCGAAGATTTGATCGAAATTGAGACTGAGATGGTGGTAGAGGTGATCAAGAAGAATACCGGACCCAATCCCCTAAGCGCGGATATTGCATTTCATGTTTTTGAAGGTGTTGAGGTGGTAATCAAGGAAATAATGGAGTTTGGATTGGTCGATGGTCGTTTGTTTTGTTCGACGGATTCCTTAATCTTTCCAGTAGTCAAGGATCTCCCATTGCTCCAATTAACTTTTGATATGTTCGTGGTGATTGACTACTCGCCTTTTCGACCTCCAAAGCGAGTTGAAGTTCTTAATTTACTAAAACTTGCTTTCCGTGCCCGGCTTGGTGATTTTAATCGCCCACTCTTACTCTTGGAAAATACTAAGGCGTGGCACGATCATCACATTTTCTTGGATCCGAGATAGTATCGTTCGTAGAGGGCGTCAAGCTTTCGACGTTAAACAAGTGCCCCTCGGGAGGCAACCCGAGCTTATCCTAAAAAAAAATATTAATAATTTAGTTGTTATTTATTTGTTTGCTTGTTTATTTCATTTGTAGATTGTTATTCGAGACGAATGGATAATTACAAAGCCTTATTTGGAGCAGCTCGACTATTTAATTTTCAAGGATGCTTCTTACTCCTTCCATATTTTTATTTGCTTTTATATATATTTATGGCAATCAGGAGATTGTTGGATTTTTGGGGAAGGGAGGATGGTCGAGTGATGAATTGTGTTTTATAATTGTGCAATTTGAATTCATGGATTTGTAGTAGCTAGTATTTGAACGTGATGAACTGCTATTCCTGTGCGTTATTATGTTTGTACTAGCTTGCCTATCAAAGTTCACTATGTTTGATATTAAGTTTGTCTTTGAGCGTATATAAGTGCATGAATTTTTCAAAATTAATATTTATATATATTGTAAAATGGTACTTGGACACAAATGATTTCGCAAAACCTTAAAAGCAGCGTCAATTCAAAACTTTTCATGCAAAAGCCTGTGAGTAGTCTGGGTGTTTATCATCTTTGCATGTACTTGAGTGAGTTCTGTTTTGACATCTCTTTGAAATCGCTGTGTGTAGTTAGCTTTAAACATAACGATTAGGCATATACATTACCCTTATTCCGGCCATATCCATATATATTAGCCACTATAAATTTCGAATGAGCCCCTCATAGACAAATAACCCATTTCCTATAGCCATGAGAATTTTTGAGTTAACTCGTACGCCATTAATAGTGTGGGGTAAGAGTTAGTAATTTTTTCTGGTTATTTGAGTTTTGGATTTGTAATCAGGGATTTATGAAAAAAAATTATAATAAGTGTTAAGGATCACCATCCTCCAAATAAAAATTAAAAAAAATAAAAAATGAATGAAGAGGATGGTGAATCTTGTTGAGTCATTGCCTATGCTTATAGAGGCTTGCATTTTGTTGATTTTCTTAAGAAGCCTAATGTTTAAGAGTCAAGAGTTGAGTTTGAAAGAAGAAGCGTATCGTAAGCTTCTACATTGTTTAAGTGGTTTATTCAGAAGTCTGTTTTGGGTTGCGAGTTGAGAAATAACCAAAGTATTAAGGCTACGTTTTGAGAGTTTAGTGAGGTTTCTTTTGAATGAGGTGAAGCACATTACTTCATGATTTGAATAAGTTGGTCAGTTATTGATCACGTTAGATCGTGAGTTAGCCACACGACTTATATATTCCATACCCGTCCAAAGAGCCTACATTACAACCTGCAAACACCTTTTCCTATGCTTTGTTAGTTACACACTTAAACGCGATGGATAAGTTTTTGATTTTAAGTTCTTGTTTATTGTACATATATTTTGATGAATTGAGCGTAAACACGTCCCCATAAAAAGTTCTTAAGTGCTTTTGAGCGTACACATATATATTTCCCTTTTTGAGGATGCATGATTTTGTTTTTTGAGCGACAATGTAATAATGGTTTAGCATTTGAGGGGTAGATAACCTAACCGAGGGTAGAATGCCCTCGAAAAAATCCAGGGCCATAGCCATCCTCGGAAAGACCGAGGGGCATCTACCCTCGTTTTTCCCCTCAGTTTTTTTAATTTCCGAGGGTATTCCTTCTCGGTTTTTCATTTTTTTAAATATTTTTTAAATTTAATTTTAATTCATGTTTATTTTTTAAAATTCCCCAAAAATTTGAAGAAAAATCATTAATGAACATACAAATCAATAAATCAATTATTATAAAAATATTTGAAAATTTAGAATTATTGCATGCGTTCGACACACTAACAAAGTTTATATAAAAATCAAATTGTCCTATGATAGGGGGGGTACTGCTGGAAATGAGCATACAGGTTGGCCATCTTGGAGTTCATCTGCGCCTGAAATGCCTCCGGCTGCCAGCGCTGCTCCTCACATCGTCGTTCAGATGCCTCCTGCTGCCGGCGCTGCTCCTCACGTCATCTCTCAGACTCGGTGTATCGCTCCGCAATCGCCTTGAGCTCCGCCCTCTGTACCTCCTGAGTTCACTTGGTGGCCTCCAACTCCTTCCTCTGTGACTGGAGCTGCGCCTCGAACTGTCTGACGTGGGTCCTATCAGATTGGGAGGAGGTGGAAGAAGATCTGCTTCTGAAAAAACCCTTCGCATCATCCACCACCTTCCCGAATGAGCCGATGCCGTAGTGCCGTCCCTTGCTCGACCCTATGACGTCGATGAAAACCCGGTCAGGGTCAACCTCGCTACCTGCATCATGGGAAGACGCACGTAACTCCTCCAGGTGTCGCTCGTACTCCGCCTGAAATACAACTCGTTAGTAGATTCTACATTAAAACCAAAGAACAAGTTAAAAATAAGAAAGAGACTCACATTAGTATTACTGGATCTCGTATCGATCCACGTGTCGTCGTCCTTCTGATGCGTACGTATAAAAACCTGGTACGTGTTGGTCGGCTCACCCGTCTCTCGCTCCTGTATCCAAATAGAATTTTCAAATAATTGATTAAAAATAAATAAATAAATAATATATTATTATATTCTAAAATTACTTACGATATCCAGAGCATAATTGATAGTAGATCTAGCACCCCCCSTGTGCTTCGACATCCCAATACCCGGCCCAGCAGGCTCGTCCTCCTGTTCTGGATGCACTGCTCGGATTTGGCTTATTCTCGGGCTTATACCACCCAACCTTCCAATCCCTAGTTGATATGCATGATATATAAGATGATATAAATTATGTGTTATAAATAAAAATTTCTAACTTAATAAGAAAACATATAGCAGAATCGTTTACCTCCAGACCTCCCGGGTAACGCATCTCGGTAGCTGACCACCATGTTTATCATGATACTTCTTATACTCGTTCAGCCCCTTCCCGTACTTGTCCGCCATCATCGAGGAAAATGTTGTCTGTATCTGACCACAAGTATACTCCTCCGGGTGCCAGTAACAAATCTCCTACAAAATAAAACAATAATTACAATTCAAATTGCTACATATAATTGTGTAGTTACAGTAAAGATTAAAAAATTTGGACATAAAACAATAATTACCTGAAACATCTCCCACCATAAATCCTTAGTCTCCTGAGGGATATCCTTATAGCACCACCCGGCAGGATGAAGATCCTTCTCACAAATCTCCCGGATTATAGTGCTCACCTTGGCCTGTCTGCTCTGTAGCTTGTATCCAATTGTGTTTTTTTTTTGTTACGAATATAATTTAATCATAAAGATAATTATAATTTTTAAATCATTAATTTACTTACTTCTTGTAATATAAACAAGAACTCCCCCACTATGTGGTGGGACCAACTGCCGTCGTGATGTACCCGCATCGGACGGTGTATGTAGCGGTGCGTGTGACGTTAGTGTCGGTGTATCCATGGTCGGCGCTGAATGATTAGTACCGATACCCACGTAGTCGTCATCGAAATCAGTTAAACGATTAGCCGACCCAATATCTTATCGACCTATGTTGTTGGAACCTCGACCTCTCGGCATCTGATAAAATTATTAGATACTAATACGAGCATTTTACGAAATACCAGTATATATTGTATATCAAACGTCTTAATAAATCCAAAAAAGAAAGAAATTAGATTTAAAAAAAGTGTGTTTTACAATATGAATAAATTATACATATTTCAACCCAATTAATCACTTTCACTATTAAATTTATCACCAAACTCATCTTCGTCCGTGTCTTGATTTGTATCTTGATCGGTGAGTAACTCTTCTTCTGTATCATTATTTGTCTCGTTACCAATTTCATCCAAGTAATTGTCATTGGGGTATTGCAATTGGAAATCGACATCGTCGAGTTGAATCAGACTGCGTGTATCTACTGCTTCCTCTTGAAATGATTCTTCTAGTAGAGGCTCGATAAACTCAATATTTGACCTCTCCTTGATTTTACACGTTGCCCACTAGTCCAACTTGTCTCGTGACAAACTTGGGTACGCACAATAGTATACTTGTACAGATTGGGAAGCAAGTATAACAGGTTCATATCGATTGAACCTACGCTTATGATTAATATCGACAAGCTTATAATGTGGATGAACTATTGTGCTTGTAGGACTTGGATCAAACCATTCGCACTTGAACAATAGCGTGCTTTTCTCTGTTCAGTCAGTGTATTAGAGCTTCAAAATTTCTATGAGACAACCGTAATAATCACATTTGGTTGCCCCATAATTTGACCCTTTAATGCATACTCCACTGCTCGATGTTGCTTTGTTAGATCCGTGCTCCAATGTGTGAAGTCTATCACCACTTATCTTACATTCGGTATACGTTTTCACACATCTTGATGGACCCGCAGCTAGGCTCCTAATGTTCACGTTGATCACATTGTTCTAACGATCTCTAGCCTATAACATTGACAAATTATTTTTCATTTATGAAATATATTAGATAAACAGATACGATAATTATATGATATGCATCTGGGTATCGAACTTCTTACGTAATGTTTGAAAAAAATCGAAATTTTATTTTCCAGTTTTTCGTTGAGCCTATCATCGGTAATGTTTGGTTGAAGACGTTGAATGCTCTTCTTGTAAATACTACATAATTCGTTACACAATTGAGGGAAAAAGTATTAGTGTGTATATATATATATATATATATATATATATATATATATATATATATATATATTTACAGTATGAATTAGAAAGAGTATTCATACCTAACATATTGTTGGACCTCCTCACAATTTAGCAAAATGTATATCCTTGTGGCGTTGTCTTCTTTTCGCTTAAAAATCTTTTTCCCTGTGTACCAAACGTCTCTCCACACTTCTTAAACACCGAGGGAATTTCATCAGCGTCATCCACACAATTCTGACTGTCGTCATTTCTAGGCAAATTTGTTCTTTTAGTTGAAACATTTTCTTCAAAATAGTACGAACAAAAAGTTGATGCCTCATCGACCAGATATGCGTTTGCTATCGACCCTTCAACACTCGCCTTATTTTTTACGCTGTTCTTTAGTTTGCGAAGATACCTCTCGAATGGGCACATCCATTTATACTGCACTGGGACAGTAATTCTCGCTTAATACGCAATATAAATGGGCAGATGCTCCATCGAGTCAAGAAAACTTGGAGGGAAGATCAGTTCCATTTGACACAATATTAACGGAATTTCACGTTCAAGTCGACTCATATCTTCGGTGCGAATGACTGTTGACGTGAGATCCTTGAAAATCAGGCTCAATTTGGTTAGAGCCTTCCACATATTCGGAGGAAGCAGTTCACGAAAGGCTATTGGTATCAACCTATGCATGAATACGTGACAATCATGACTCTTCATCCCGATCAAACGCGATTCCTACTTGTCGATGCAACGCCCCAATTTGATGCGTACCCATCTGGAAATCGAAGAGATTTTACCTAATCGCAAACGGCAGCTTTCAACGGCTTATCAAGTGTGTAACAGGCTTTAGGACATTTTCCCGACCCATCTGGCGCCAACTCTGAACAATTACTATACTCATTCAACTCTTCCCTAGATTTATGCGTGTCCTTGGTCTTTCCTTTAACATTCATCAACGTGTTGAAAACATTGTCAAACACAATTTTCTCGATGTGCATAACATCTAAATTGTGGAGAATTAGATTTGTCCTCCAATATGGCAGATCCCAGAAGATGCTTCATTTTCTCCAACCAGACATTCAGGATATTTACGCAGTAACGAGTGCTGCATCCAGTTCAGTGACGTTCGGAATCCTCAATCTTTCTATTTGTGCCAAAACTTCTATCCCTGAGCGCATTTTCGGCGGTGGAGTCTCGAAAGATCTTATTTTTCAAAAGCGTCGTTTATCTTTTCAAAAATGGTGATCGCACTCAAGGAATTTTCGGGGATTGTCGAACCACGATTGCTTCCCGCTACAAATTAAGAGTGAAGGCGTCTAACCGTTCCATATAGTAAGGACAAGTTGTTTGACCGGCCATACTCCATCCGGACAACATACAATATGCAGTAAAATTGCTAATTGTCTACATAAGGGCCGCTCGCAATTGAAAATTTTGTTTCTTAGATATATCGTACGAGGGAGATCCAACCATCCACAATTTATTTAATTCGGCGATTAAAGGTTGCAGAAGCACATTAAGTTTGTCTATTGGATTCTTTAGCCCTGGTACAACAACACTCAGGAACATGAACTGCTCTTTCATGCAAATACAAGGAGGCAATTTGTAGGGTGTAACTATGACTGGCCACGATGAATATTGTGCGCCAGAATTTCCAAATGGTTGAAAACCATCTGTATAAAGACCCAATCTCACATTTTGACTTTCAGCCGCGAAACTTGGATGAGTCTGGTTGAAATATTTCCAAGCTTCTGAGTCGGATGGGTGGCGCATAACATTGTCTTCAACCACGTGTTCAACATTCCGTCTCATATATTTCGATGTGGCATTAGATTCGTACAACCTCTGCAGACGAGGAGTTAATGGAAAATAGAACATCTTTTTGTATGCGACACAAGCCTTCTGTCGTTTTGTTTTTCCTTGATGAATGGGTTTCAACCGAGGTTTATTGCAGAATTTATAGCTTGTCAAATCATAATCGTCTTTCCAGTAGATCATACAATTATTCTTGTAGCAGTCTATCTTCACGATTGGTAAGCCCATACCCCTTAACTTCTTACTGTTGTAGAAGTTATCGGGTACGAGATTGTCTTTTGGTACAATCTCTTTGATTAATTCACTCAATTGATTATAACACCTCTAAGACATGTGATTCTCTGACTTCAAATTCATGAGATGGGAAACTAATGACAACTGAGTATGTCCCTCTCACTTCGGATACAATGGCTGACTTCCATCTTTCAACATGTCGTAAGTTTTTGTTGCCTCAGGGTTCGACAACTCTTCCATATCAGCAACCACGTCAAAATGGGGACCAGCTGCATCTTGAACCATATTAATGTAAGAGTTTGATGATTCTTCAGAAGGGATGTAAGAGGGTCCTCCAACATGAAAATTGTGATGGCATCCAGAAGTGGCGAGCTAGCTTTTTCCGTGGTAAATCCATCTATAGTAATTCGGCTCGAACTCGTGTCTAACCAAGTGGTATTTGATCTTATCGACGTCGAGGTAACTATTATTCCTACATCTGATATGATTACAAAGACATTTCAGCCTTTGTCCGTCTGTATGAGCGGAATATGCTTGCGCAAATTCAATAAAACTCTCGACTCCATCCATGAATTGTGAGGATAAATAGTTGTTATTGATTCGCTTGTACATCCAACTACGATCGGAACTCATCCTAACATTATACGGTATATAACGATCAACAATCGACCCTCGTGGTTCTGGAACACCGAGATGCACCCCTCCCCGCCCCTTTATAAAATTATGGGATTTTTTTTCATTTATTACGATTTTTTTTTTATTTTTTTTGAATTTCTTTCGATTTTTTATTTAAAACCTGAAATAATAGAAAAGGCATATCTAACGATCAAAAATCGACCCTCGGGGTTCCTGGACACCAAGACGCACCCCTCTCTATCCCGTTCGTAAAATGATAGGATTTGTTTTTATTTTTTACAATTTTTTTATTTTTCTCGATTCTTTATTTAAAATCAAAAAAAAATCAAGAACACGTACTTAACGATCGACGTCCGACCCTCGTGGTTCCAGGTCACCGAGATGCACCTCTTGGCCCCTTGGAAATATCACGATGCCTCGTCCTTTCGCATTTCCAACCGAAAAATTGATCGATCGATCGTATCTTGGTTGTTGGTCGAATTACACGACACGTGTGAATACGCACATGCTCGTTGATATTTCTCAATCAAAATCGGGTCAAAACCACCCCACATGCCTAAGATGATAGGATTTATTTCATTTTTACAGTTTTTCTATTTTTTTCAATTTCTTATCTTAAAAAACCGAGGGCTTGGATATGCCCTCGGGAAAAACCGATGGGACCAAAGCGCCCTCAGTTTTTACAGAGGGCATTTCCAAGTCCTCGGATTTTGTAATTTGTTATTTATTATTTTTTTATTTACAAAAATCAGAGGGGACTATTTCCCCTTGGAAAAAATCGAGGGCAAGCCCTCGGTTTTTTCCAAGGGGAAGCTCCTCCCCTTGGCTTGTTTGCAATTTATTTTTATTTTTGATTTTTATTTATTTTCAAGAAACCGAGGGGAATAGAAATCCCTCGGTTTTTCTGAGGGCATTTCGGTCCCCTCGATTTTCATAATTTTTTTTTATTATTTTTGTTATTTACAAAAAAAATGAGGGGGGGAATTCCCCTCGGAAAAAACTGAGGGCTTGAATTACCCTCGATTTTTTCCGAGGGGGAATTCCTCCCCTCGGTTTTGTTATAATTTATTTTTATTTTGATTTTTTTTATTTTCAATAAACTGAGGGACTAGAAATCCCTCGGTTTTTCCGAGGGGTATTTTTTGTCAGTCGAATTTTCCTCGAAAATCCTTCAGTATTGCCTTCGGTAATTACGGCGGCAGACATCGGCGCCTTGTTTCTAAAGGGTTTCCCAAGGGGAATTTTTTCCCTCGGAAAAAACCGAGGGAAATTCTAGTCCCTCGGTCTTCCCCTCGGAAAATACCGAGGGGAAAATTTCTCTTGGTTTTTTGATTAACACGTATATGTCTTCATTTTTAGTAGTATTTTAGTTTATTTTTCTTATTGTTTTTGGTATAAGTTGGGTAGTCTGAGCTTAAATTCGTATATTTGTACTTCTAGCTTATTTTACCGCCATTTGATTTAGATTGATGCAAATAAGTGATTATTTGTGGGTTTTTCCCTTTATAGCTAAGTAACCGGAAGAGTTCAGCACGTTAGAGATGAAGTATGATGATCGAGAGGCAAAGATTGAGCTTTCCGGTGAAGAAGTAGCAAGAATTTGAAGCTACCAATTTTCCATAACGGTTATTCCATGTGGAACCGTTATAGTATCCTTGAAGATCAGAGGCGCTAAATTGAATAGTAGCTACCGCTATCTATAACGGTTACTTACTACTGCCCAGAACCGTTGTCGAAGTGCAGAAGTACAAAAATGAGACTTAGCGATAGCTTTTTATAAGGGTTACCCTACCACTACCTTATCGTTAACGCTACCGTTAAGAATGGACAGAGAAGTTAACGGTAGCTGTTAGCGGTAGATCCTTACCGTTAAGTGCCCAGAAAGTCGGTTTCGTGACTTGTTGCCCACGATTTCCAAATTCTATAAATACTATCCCACAAATCCGAATTTTTAAGTTACCTAAGTTGTAGTTAGACACAATAAACTTATTCCTAGGGTTTTTAAGGCCTCTTAGAAATTGATAACCCCAACGAGTGCCGAGTTGTTCTTAGTTTCTCTTCAAAATTTCTTTGATCTAGTTTTCTAGCTTTATATTAAATTTAAATTAGTTTTAGATAATTTAGATTCAAGTTTTCTACAACCAAGACGCTGCAATTTCATCGTTTTAATTAGTAAGTTTTCTTTTTGTTTAATTAATTCTCATGCTTTTAAATTCATGCTTGTTAGTTTAATTAATTGATCTTCAAAACAAACCCCCCGTTTGTTATGAATTGTATGATCTTGGTGATTTTGGATTAATGATTGTGATGAGATTATTATGTTGAGATTGATGAAATTGATTGGCTAGATCTAATGGGTCTAGAGTCTAGAATCGTCGTGAACCATCAATTGGGTTTATCCCAATAGATTGTTGAAACGATTCGAAGCTCTAGAACCCTTATTTTTAAAATCTTTTCAAAACTCTTAATTTTTAATTGTTCTTCATTTTAAATCAATTTATTGTTTTTACGTGTTTAGATTAGGATTTTATTTTTATTTCGCATTCGTGAACAAACAAACACAAAAGGAACTTTCGAGCCTAGTTTTCCTTGAGAGACGATTCGGTTTAACTTACCAACCTACACGCGATCCCGTTCTCTTGCGGGCGAGCTTTTAAATTTTTGACAAATCTTTATAAGTAGGTACACAAGTTCGAATCAAATTTTTGGCGCCATTGCCGGGGAAAACTAAAGGTTGTGATATTTGTGTTTGTTCGTCGTATCCTTATTTGTGTTCTTATTTCGTTCGTTTATCGTTAGTATTTATTTGTGATTTTTTGTTTATTTCATTTTATTATTTTCCACCGACGCGTTTAATCTCGTGTGTTGAGTGTTGTGTTTGCAAGGCACGCCTATAATAAAAACCCAAGATCTTTCAAACCATTTTCCAAAAATATAAAAAAATTAAAAAAATAATTAAAAAAATCGAAAATATTTATTTTTTAGAAATTAAAAAAAAAAATTGAAAAATTGAAAATATTAATTTATCTTTAAAAAATTTAAAAAAATGTATTATCCGTACGATGAACCACCGTTTGATTGGTGTCTTGAACTTCGACCGGCCATTCCATTGAGCGACGTGATGAAGAATTACTTTCCTGACGAGTACGACCAATTGAATCTCCCAATCTTTTATGGACGACGGTACGAAGATGCGCTTAAATTTATGCGGAAGTTCGAGTTTAACACCGATAGTTCTCCTCTTCTCGGGCTTACAAGGGAGTAAGTGCGGTTGCTACTCTTCACTTGTGCACTGAAGGAGCAAGCGATGAAATGGTACATAAAGTTAGAGCCCAATTCTTTGCAAGCGTGGAATGACGTAATCGACAAGTTCATGAGGAAGTTCTACGTGCCTAATGTAATATCTAATCGTTGTGGATACCGAGGACATATGGCGAATGAATGTTTAGTATTATTTTACGAGGAGCCACAGGAGGGAATTATCGCCGTCCAAAATTATGCAAGTTATGATTCTTATGTCCCTCCCAACTTAATTCCTTCCTACCTGAGCTATGAAGACTACCAACCAAATGATCAATTAATGTTGGGGCAGCAAGATCAAGAAGCCAAAACCATTCGCCATCAAGACAAACTTGCACTATCGACCATCTGAGATAACTATTTTAAGTTTACAAAGACTATGGAGGCAATGTGTGGTAAAATAGAGGATTATTTAGTGAAAAGGTCGAACGAGAGAGACACACTTCCAAGACACCCGGAGCTACCGATTCTTAATGAGGTGGAGCCCACCATAGATATTGAGGATTAAAACTTTAATGATCGTTTGGGAATGTGAGGAGAAGGTTATTGAAGATTTGGTTGAGATCGTTTCCCCTGTGCTAATTGATGAGACTTTAGACAATGATGTTGGGGCATTTCCTTTGGAACTTAATGTAGATCTTAAGAATTCTAGTTTTCTTAATTTTTATGTAGGCAATGAGATGGAGCCAATTTTGGAGGAGATGCATGCGAAGGAAATAGGGGATACGATGGAGATCGACCCTCTTACTCTTTTTGAAGATTTAATGGATGAGGAGGAGGAGGTGTTGCCATTGGAGAACCTAATCGACGATGGAGATTCATGCCCAATCGAGCTCAATAGGAATGGATATGTTGTGTTGCCAAATGTAGAAAAGGCGGTGGACGAATTCTTAGAAAAGGTAGTGATGATAGAGCCTCATGTCATTCCACCCGAACCATTGTTGAATCTTACTTGTGAAATGGTGGATAAATTGTTAGAAAGAGGCGAGATTATTGAGCCTCATACTGTGCCACCCAATGCTTTAATTAATGTTGAAATTGAGGTGGTGGACGGATTTTTGGAGAAAGATGTGTTTATTGAACCCCTTACCGAACCACCCGAAGCATTGATAGAGGTTAAGAATAAAATGGTGGTTGAGGCAGTCGAAGAAATTCCCCCTCCCCTTTGCCCTTTTGTAGATTTTAATTATTCTCAAGTTGTTGAGGGGGATATTAAGGAATTGAAGGAATTCGGAGTGTTCGAGGGATTTTCCGTTTGTTCGATGGATTTCCTAGTCTTTTGATATGCCGCAACTTTCTTTTGATATGTTCTTGGTGATAAATTACTCACTTTTTCAACCTCCGAAGCAATTTGGTATTTTTATTCTATGATTTGATGTTCGTGCTTGCCTTGGTGGTTTTAACCGCTCATGTTTACTCTTGGAGAACACTAAGGCGTGGCACGATTGTCATTTGTTTCTGGATCCGGGATAGCATCGTCCGTAGAAGGTGTCAAGCTTTCGACGTTAAACAAGCGCTTCTTGGGAGGCAACCCAAGTATTTAGTTTCTTTTCTTTTTCCTTAGTATTACTTTTCTTCATTTTATTTTTCTACTTACTTTTATCTACGTATGAGTTATTTGATGTGGTGCGTTGATGTGTTTGTTGATGTGCAGAAAATCGAAAAATTCCACAGATTCTGGGGACTTAGCGGTAGCCTTAGCAGTAACTCCTTGCCGCTAGGCATTACCGTTAGCTCGTCTGCCTAGGCGTAACGGCGAGAAAATCAACCGCTGAAGCCACCGTTGCAGGACTCTACGGTTATACTAACGGTAACTGCTACCGCTAGAGCTACCGTTAGCGGCTAAAAATATAAAAAAAAATGAAAAAAAAGAAGTTAAAAAATATAAAAAATAATTTCCAATTTTATTAGTTATTTATTTTTGCTATTTATTTGTTTTTCTAGGTATTTATTCAAGACATTTTCCCATCACGAGTTCAAAGCGTAGAATTATTGCACAGGCACTTTTTGGAGTGGCTCGACTATTTTTTCAGGGACGTTCCCTTACTCCTTTCCTCGTTTGATTTGCTTTTCTTTAGATTTAGGGAAATCATGAGACTGCTGGATTTTTAGAGGGAGGGATGGTTGAGTTGTGATTTATATTTGAAAAATTGTGCAATTTAAAAAAAATTAGTAGATAATATTTTAAGTGATTGATTGCTATTTCCACGCCGAATTGTGTTCGAAGTTAACTAAGATTAGATTTGAGGATTTTGTCTCTTGAGCGTGCATAAGTGCATAGACTTTTCAAAAATTATATTTATATATTGTAAAATGGTACTTGGACGCAAACGAATTTGCAAAACCTTAAAAGCAGATTCAAGTCAAAAACTTTTTCATGCAAAAAGCCTGTGAGTAGCCTGAGTGTTTATCATCTTTGCATGTGCTTGAATAAGTTTCAGTCTTGATATCTCTTTGAAATCGCTGTGTGTAGTTAGATTTGAAAATGACGTTAAGGCACACAAAAAAAAAATTTATTCCGACCATATCCATAAATTTTAGCCACTATAAATTCTGAATGAGCCAATCATAGCCAAATTATCCATGCCTATAGCCCTGAGTGATTTTGTTGAGTCGACCCCTACTAACCCATTAAAAGTGTGGGGTAGGAGTTTGTTATTTTTATTGGTTATTAGTGTTTTGAAATTTTTATCAGGGGTTTATGAAAAGTTTGTAATTAAGGATCACCATCCTTAACAAAAAAAAAAGCCCCATAAAAAAAGAATAAAAGAAGGATAAAATAAAAAGAGAGAAAAAAATAAAAATGATGGTGAATCGTGTTTAGTCATTGCCTACGCTTATAAAGGCTTGTGTTTTATTGTTTATTTTATTATGAAGCCTAATGTTTAAAGGGAAAAGAGTTGTGTTGTAAGTTGAAGCATATCATTAGCTTCTAAATCATTTAAGTGGTTCAAGCAAAATGTCAGTTTACAGTTTGCGTGTTGAGAAATAGTCTAAGTTAAAGGGCTACGTTATGAGTGTTTAGTGAGGTTTTTTTTATTGAGGTGAAGCAAATTGTTTTGTGATTAGAATAGTTTGGTGAGTTATTGATCATGTTAGATCATGAGTTAGCCACACGACTTATATATTCCATACCTGTCCAAAGAGCCTTACATTACAACCCGGAAAAGACCTTTTCTGATTCTTGTTGATAACACACTTAATTTGCGATAGAGAAGAGATTGATTTTCCGTGCTTATTTATTGTGCATGTAATTGTATGATTTGAGTGTAAACACGTCCCAATAAAAAATTCTTGAGTGCTTTTGAGTGAACACCCACATATATAATTCCCTTTTCAGAGGATGCATGGATTTGATTTTGGAGCGATAATGTAATAAGGGTGAAGTGTTTGAAGTTGCGTGACATGTATCTATATTTTCAAAATTATGTATGTAGCACGACACGACTCCTTGCTTGAGCTTATTTAAACTCTTGTTATACTTTGAAACTATCGTTTGTTCGAGGACGAACAAACCAATAAAGCGTGGGGTAGTTGATTAACACGTATATGTCTTGATTTTTAGTAGTATTTTAGTTTATTTTTCTTATTATTTTTGGTATAAGTTGGGTAGTCTGAGCTTAAATTCGTATATTTGTACTTCCAGCTTATTTTACCGCCTTTTGATCAAGATTGATGCAAATAAGTGATTATTTGTGATTTTTCAAAGTAACCGGAAGGGTTCAGCACGTTAGAGATGAAGTATGATGATCGAGAGGCAAAGATCGAGCTTTCCGGTGAAAAAGTAGCAAGGATTTGAAGCTGCCAATTTCCTATAACGGTTATTTCCTCTGGAACTGTTATAGTATCCTTGAAGATCAGAGGCGCTAAATTGAATAGTAGCTACCGCTATCTATATTGGTTACTTACTGCTGCCAAGAAACGTTGTCGAAGTGCAGAAGTACAAAAATGAGACTTAGCGATAGCTTTCTATAAGGGTTACCTTACCGCTACCTTATCGTTAACGCTATCGTTAAGAATGGACAGAGAAGCTAACGGTAGCTGTTAGAGGTAGCTCCTTACCATTAAGTGCAACTGTTAATTGCCCAGAAAGTCGGTTACGTGACTTGTTGCCCAGGATTTCCAAATTCTATAAATACTACCCCATAAATCCGAATTTTTAAGTTACCTAAGCTGTAGTTAGACACAATAAACTTATTCCTAGGGTTTTTAAGGCCTCTTAGGGATTGACAACCCCAACGAGTGCCGAGTTGTTCTTAGTTTCACTACAAGAAATTTGATGTTCCATGACGATACGTTTCGTCATTAAAAGTCCATTTTTTCATCACTGAAGAGAAACGGTGACGAAACTTGAGCGTCACAGCGGTTGTCATGGTATGACTGTCACCATAAGTGAAAGTGACAGTTTTTTCAAGCGCGTCACTAAATGTTCGATTTTGATGACGCTGATGTAAATTATCATCATAGATGATTCTATTTAGTGACGCTGAGTTCGTCACGTAAGTGATTGAAAAATTATCATCAAAAGATCTGTTTTGTCACCATATGTTACCATTTTCAATGATGAACTTTTCTTTTGTCATCAAAATATTCAACTTTCAGTGACAAAAATAATTATAGTGACAATATTCATTGACTTATAATGACCCTCTAATTGTTGTAATTTGTATGAAATATTTTCTAAATATAATACAATTCATCACGAAAGATATATTTTATAGTGACAAAATATTGGTCTTCACTGAATAACTATATTTAAATTGACAAAATAATGCGTCACTATTTACTATGAAAGGTGATGACATGTTTTGTCATGAAAAAAAAAGCAATATGTGACAAATATTATAATTATCACGATATATATATATAGGGTTGGGTTCAAATAAGAACCCGTCATTATATGTGAACCTAGGGACTCATCTTGACCATTAGATTGGATAATCTTGATGGTTGAGATCATGACATGTCACCATGGTAATAATGTAAAAAAATACATTAATTAATTAAAAATGGTATTTTGGACATATATCAACGTTTACAAAGAGCACTACATTGTTCTTTAAAAAGCACAATAGATTAAGAAAAAAAACACTACGATTGTATACAAAAAGCATCGCAAATTACATACTCACGGGTAGTCCTCTTTACATTTTTTCTACCTTTTCTGGAAACAAAAAACACCATTTCGTATATACGTGTGAATCAACAATGAGATTCCATCATTTCTCTAATTC
>BMAC01000049.1:1350178-1372065 GCA_014905375.1 Phtheirospermum japonicum
TTCGTCTATAAACTGCAAATTCAAAAATTTGAAATGAAACTCAAATCTTCAACAAACCATAATTTTTTCAAATTTTATTCGTTTTGAATGAAATATATATCAAATTAATCACATTCTCAAGATCTACAATTTAAGATACATATTGCATGTTTTAAAACGTAAAAATTATTATATATATAATTAAATTAAAAAAAACTGGACTAATTTTAGCACTACAGTACTGTGTAAAAAGCACAATGAACCTGGACATATAATTGCACTGTGCAATATTAGATCTAAGGTCAGGATTAGTCCCTAGGTTCACATATAATGACGGGGTTTTCATTTGAACCCAATTCTCTCTCTCTCTCTCTCTCTCTCTCTCTCTCTCTATATATATATATATATATATATATATATATATATATATATATATTATATATATATATATATATGATCTAAGAGGAAGACATTGTGACAAAATCTATTATCATTAATAAGTTTATATGGACAATCCTGAAAACATTTCTCTCCTTTTTTTTTTTTAATTTCATTACCAAATTAATGTTAGGTGGAAGAGAAAAGGGAACAATCAAAAAACCCAATAACCAATTTAAGAGAGAAAAAAAGATCAATTTAAATACATAAAAATCAGGAAAAATAAATGTAGATTCAAACTCAAGTAGATCCCCATAAAACTCTAATTCCAGAACGAAAAATAAATAAATAATAATAACAGGATTTAATTTAATTTAATTTAATTTCCCACATAAATCACATAGAATTATACCGTGAGGCGAGAAAAACCCACCTATTTCCATATTGCTTGAAATCCTCAAGAATCGCCGCGAGAAAATAGGAAAGAAATGGGTTCGCTTGAATTTAGCTGATAAACACGACCGCTAATAATCACTTAATTTATACCTTGTTTGAGCACGTTGCTGAGGAAGAAGACGACGCAAACTGGTGGTGGTGGTGCACGCTGCAGGGGTGGTTGCGGATGGAACAAGTGGTAGCGGTGGTGGTGGTGGTGGTGCAGGGGTGGTTGCGGATGGAACAAATGGTGGCGGTGGTGGTGGTGCAGATAGGGTTACAAGAGAGGGAGATGCAGAGAAGATATATATGATTAGAGTGGCCACGGGTTTCGAGTTATTTAATTTGGGAGGATTTTTTTTTGTGATATAATTATTTTATAATTTAATATTTTTTTTATAATTTAATATTTTTATAGTTAGATTTTTGTTAATAATATTTAGTTACATAATTAAATTATTAAAAATAATTCGTAATTTACTTATATTTTATACATGATATTCTAAGAATAAAATTATTTGAACTTTCATTATAAATAGAACTTAGATTATTTTCATAATTAGATTTTTTTATAAATAATATTATCTTATAAGTAATTTGTCTTTTGACTAAGATAACTAATTTAGACTTATTTTCTAATTATATGTGACTTTTCATATTTTGACGTTACAAAAATGAAAAGAAATAATGAATTAGATAAATATAATAAAAGAAAAATATTAGGTTAGGCAAAATATAATAAATAAAAATACCTTAAATTAGGTAAATATTACATTTCCTATATTTTTTAGTAAGTTCCCAAACCTTTAAAATTTCCCAAGTAAACATATAATCGCTAGAAAATTAGAAGTCAATTCAAAACTTGCGAGGTAAACATTTATACTAGTTTTAGACCCGCATGTTATGCGGGTTTTAAGAAAAGAATTACCAACTTGATAAATATTAATTTATTGTTTATATATACGATATCGTTTTCGTCGCACAAAATAATTTTCAACTTAACTCTTGATTTTGACATAAAGTTAACCTGTAAGTTACACGTAATTAATAAAATAACACTTTTTAAAAACTTTTTGATAGTTACAAAAATAAAAATATATAGAAGTACGGGTAATTCAAAAAGAATATGAATGTTGTATTCTCAACTTGTGACGTAACATACTAGGGGCTCCGTACCAATATAAGTATTTTAAAATTAAAATACTAATTATTATTGATATTAAATTATTATATCAATATTCTACCGGTGTTTCGAACTAATATAATTATGATTTTAACATATCGTATAAGTTGTCCACTATTGAATATGAGATGTGTTGTATCATGCACAACATGAGTTATTCCTTTCCAAATGAAATTTATTTATATGTTTAGATTTCTTTTGTTAATAATTTATAAGTAAATATTAAGATTATATTGTGAGTTTTTTTAAATGATAAATCTCTTTAACTTATTTATATTATCTGAAACACTAAAAATGAATTTTATTTAAATTTTCACAAACAGTCTACTATAAAACATATAAAACAATTCTCATAATTATAAATTAGTTACAATAAATAACAAATATTTATAAATAAATTCTTAGTAATTATTTTTAAAAAATAAAATTAAAAAATCATAATTAAAATAAATACTATAAAATACTATTGAACTATTATAAATGTATAATTAAATTAAAAATACTTATTCAATAAATTTGAAAATTAAAAAAATTATCAAAACATAAAACATATAAAATAAATCTGGAAATCTTATAAAATTAGTGAAAAAAAAATTTAAAAACTTCTAAAGACTTATTTAAAATATAAAACAAAAAAGAACATAATAAATTATAAATTTGCGTAAGTAAAAGATAAAAAATCATATTTCTATCTAATTTAAAAGTATTTTGAGATATATTTTATAATATTATACAATATTTTTGTTATGATTTTCATTTTTAAATATATTATTTATTTACGCATGATTAAATATTTATTTTTCTATATTCATTTAACTTACTTTATAATATTTATATTATGTTTTCCACTTTTAAATATATCAAGTAATTATTCATGATTAAATATTTATTTAGTATTACATAATTATATAAATTTTAATAATAGTTTATTATATACTTTTTATGATTTCATGTTTTGAAGTATATATTATAATATTTTATATTTTGGTTTTCATTAATTTTGTTTCCTGTAATGTATTAAATATTTTTTTAGAATTCATTATATTTATAAGAATATTGTGAGAAATATTATTTATTGTATTAAGGTTAGAAAATAATTTTATTGTCCGTGTCGTGTCGTGTCGTGTCGTGTCTCGAGTTCGTATCCGTGTCTGTGCAACTTAGGTAAAAGTAATTGTGATCAGACAAATGTACAAATATTATTTCGAAAAATTAACATCAAATAGTAGTTGGTTAAACGGTTTGATTCATACTCTGTTAGCAACTGGTGCTATACATTGTGGGTTCAAATCCCATTGATTTTGTTTTGCAATTTTACTTTTTTATTGACATTGTTTCTATATCTACACATTTTTTATTACACAAAGGTTTGGGAGCAAAAAAATAATTTTATTGACACGTGTCGAAATCTTCTCGCTCCGCTTCTGACGTGTCGCCTTCTGAATCATCACGAATATACAAGATTTCTTGGTTCAGACAACCTGAAGGTTCTGGCTAAGAATTATGTATTGCAAAAATTAAATAAAGAGAACCTTTTAGTGTAATGGTTATAATGTCTTCCTCCACCCTATAGGTTTGGAGTTCAAATCCCCTTGTATATATATTAATTTTGCTTTCTTTATATTTTTAAATATTTTCTTCACTCTATTACCAAGAAAAGAAATCCTAAATATTTTAAGTATATTAAGTATTACTCATGTAAAATATTTATTTTATATATTCATTTAACTAACTTTATAATTTTATTCACTACTTATATTATTATTTTATAATAATTTAATTATTTTAATTTTTATATTTATTAATTAATATATAAATTTAAACAATAGTTTATAAATAATTTGCTTATTTCAAGTTTTGAGATTAAATTAGTACTATATTATAACATTTATATTTTGTTAAAAAACTGTCAAATAATTTTGTGACCCAAAATTTCATTTTTTAATACATTTTTTTCCTTTGTTTTTATTTCGTTGTTTTCTTTATTTTATAACATTCATTTTTTATTTTTTTCTGGTTTTGAAATAATTATTTAGCAGTTAATCAAACTTTTTTATATTTTTTCTGGTTTAAAAGTATTTTGAGATTTATGTAGCAATAAAAAAAATTCTGAATATTTTAATTATTAGATATATTAATTAATTACTCATGATTATATATTTTTATTTATATAATCATTTAATTTACTTTATAATTTTTTACCGACTAATATTATTATTCTATAATACTTTTTTTTTCTTGTTTTACTTAATTACTTATAATTAAGTATTTTTGTTTGTTTTTTAAGATTTACTAAATAACTATTATAAGTTATTTTATATTATTTATATTTATTTTAACCAATTTTCTATTTTTTAGATTAATTTATAATACGGCATACGGGGACACGGCCCGGACACGGCACAACACGTTTTTTCAAAAAATATTTCATAAATATTTTTTTCCAGTTTTTAATTATTATCATTTTTTCTTTTATTTGGGGTTTTATCAATTATTGTGAATGAGTTTTTAATTATTCTAGATGATTAATTGAAAACAAAAATTATTACAATTGAATATTTATAGGAAATAAAATATATTAATAATTATTTATATTATAAACGTGTTCGAGCCGTGTCGTGTCCTATATTTTTAAAAATAACTTGTTCTCGTGTCCGTGTCATGTGTCGAGTCCGTATCCGTGTCGGTGCAACTTAGGTTAAGAGTAATTGTGATCAGACAAACGTACAATTATATGTTATTTGGAAATATTAGCATCAAATAGTGGTTGTGTCCGTATCGTGTCCCGAGTCCATATCCGTGTCGGTGCAACTTAGGTTTTGAGTAATTGTGATCACACAAATGTATAATTATATTATTTGGAGAAATTAACATCAAATAGTAGTTGGTTAAATGGTTTGATTCATACCTTATTAGCAACTAGTGCTATACATTGTGGGTTCAAATCGAATTGGTTTTATTTTGCGATTTTACTTTTTTATTGAAGTTGCTTCAATATTTACATATTTTTTTATTATAATTAAACTACACAAAGGTTCAGGAGCTAAAAATAATTTTTAAGAGACAAGGAATTTGAACCCACGATATTTAATATTGATATCTAGCCAACCACTCGACCACATGGTCCTTATGTTATATTTTTTAACCAAAGAAACATACATTTAAAAATAAGTTTAATATTTCTTCTTACCTTACATAACTTACCAGAAACTCATTTCTTAAACTTAATACAAAAGTTAATACTTCTCATAAATATAAAATAAATTCTACATAACTATTTAATAAAAAAATTAAAAAAAACTTAAAACATAAATATAAAATGTTATAATATAATACTAAATAAATCTCAAAACTTAAAATCATAAAAAAATACCATAAAACATTTTAAATTTATATATTTATAAGATAAATCTGTAAAATAAAAAACTTAAAAATATTCTAGAATAATAATATAAGCCATTAAAAATTATAAAGTAAGTTAAATAACTATTTAATCATAAATAATTACTTGATATATTTTAAAAATAAAAAATATAATTGAAATATTATAAAATAAATATCAAAATAAATTAGAAACGAATATAATAAAATATGATTAACTTCTAAATAAGTATTTCCCACACAAAAAAAAAGTGTTCACAAAAAGAAATTTTGTGTAAAGAGATTACTTGAGAGCTTTTGCAGATAAATATAAAATGTTATAATACGATAATAAATAAATTTGGAAACTTAGAATCATAAGAAAAAACAATAATCTATTATTTAAATTTATAAACTTATTTAATCAATTTTAAAAATAAGAAAATTAAGAAATATTATATAATAATAATATAGTCGTTAAAAACTATAAAGTTAGTTAAATAAACATAGAAAAATAAATATATAATGATGAATAATAAGTTGAATACTACTTACATTAAAATAAATGTAGTGATACCAAATGTCATCACCAATTATTATCAAGTTGTTATTGAAAAAGTCGCATTCTAAATCTTGATGTGAATGGAAAAATCATATTTTTCATCACTAAATAAAACTTTAGTGTCAAAATAATATTGTCACTATTTTTCTTGAAACAGTGACAAAATATGGTGTTGTCATGAAAAAAAACTTATCATGACACTGGATGTCGTCACTATTTTTCATGGAAAAAACAATTACAAAACATAGTTTGTGACACCAAATGTCGTTACCATTGATTACTAATTTGTCGCTGAAAGGTTCTCTCCTACCCATTTTTTCTTGTCATTCCATTATTGTGACAAATTCCATTTAATCGTCATCAAATATACGAATTAGTGACGAAAAAATAGATCGATGATGATAAAAATAAATATTGTCGTCAAAATGTATTTTTCAGTGACGAAATTAAAAAAACGTCACTATTAGTTAACATATTATGACGAATTTTTACGCGTGGAAAAAAATCGTCACTAAACATCAGTTTTCTTGTAGTGTTTCTCTTCAAAATTACTTAGATCTAGTTTTCTAGCCTTAGATTATATTTAGACTTAGTTTTGGATAATCTATATTCAAGTTTTCTACATCCAAGACGCTGCAATTTCATTGTTTTAATTAGTAAGTTTTCCTTTCATTTAATTATTTCTCATGCTTTTAAACTCATGCTTGTTAGTTTAATTAGTTGATCTTCAAAACAAACCCCCCATGTGTTATGCATTGTATGATCTTTGTAAAATTTGAGGGTCTATGATTTTAAAAATAAGTCTCAAATTTACGATGTTGTTATCAATGTTAAACAACACTAGTTAACAACATCGACCAGAGTAAAATAAAAAATATGCAGCGGAAAATAAATTTAAGAACACGAGATAACAAATTCAGTTCACAAGTAAAAGTACTTGTGAACTTGGGTGTACAAACCCGAAAACTATATTACTTTCTTCTTTTTCGATCAATACAAAAATATTAGGTAATATATGGAAACTAAAGTATCAAAACACATGATACTAAATACTTGTCGCCTAGGTTGATCAAGCTTCTTCTCCGTTGGTCACGCAACTTTAAAGAACTTGTCAATGTCGAATAGTGGCTCCAAGTAGTTCTTAGTGTTCTTCTTCTTGCCGTACGTCTTTCGTCTTACGTCCTGCGTCGTCCTTGCAAAAATCCCGTGACTAAAAGTCGTAATTCCAAGCTTAGTAATCCCTTGTCTTAAATAGACAATCCTATGATTCTAAACTTGGTAAATAAACATACTAAAATCTAGACACAATCTAGGACACTAAAATCTTATGAATAAACTAGGAAACACAATCTAGAGTTCCTAATTAAATTTGTGCCTAAGAAAGGCAAATAACAAAATAGGAATTATTTCCAAGAATAAATTCCTCAACAATCTCCCCCTTTTGCCTTTCTTGACAAAATACTACGACGTAAACACAAATGAAAATAAATACTAACTCACCCTAAGTTAGAAAACTCCCCCAAACAAAACACCCAATGTTGTTAAAATTCAAACCAACATTACATACTAACATTGTTCGAAATAACACTTAACAAAACAAATCAAAATAGAGGAACTTATTGACTTCGAACGACGAGGGGATGTCGAAGTTCCTTCACCCCTATCTCTGCGCTTCCTCTTGTGCATCTTCATCATCTTCCTCAAAGCCTTATTGTGCGAGCGAATTCTCTTCCTTTGCCTTTCCCGAGCAAGAATAGCCAAGTCTTCGGTAGCAACAACATCTTCTCCATCAACATTATCTCCAACAGCATCGTCAACAGCAACAACATCTTCAGCAGCGTCAGCAACATCTTCAGCAGCATCATCTTCTCCCCCTTTTTGACCAGAAAGCAAAAGGGCCTTCAAGAGAGAGCTACGAAGAGCCTTCAGCTGAGTCATCTTCAAATCAATGGAAGCCACATGTGCACGAAGAACCTGTACAGATATACGGACCATGTTGGGATCAGCCGTCCCAACATCACTACCAACATCACTGTGAAGCGGCTCTTGCCAAGGAAGATCAATGACTCTGGCACCAGTAACATGCTGACCTCACAAAGAAAACCAATCAGCTTCACCCGTGAGCACATCATCGGGACGAAGCGTTAAACCCTGGTTCTTTAGCAAGCTGAAAATCAAAGAAGGAAAACACAACGAGGCTGCAGACTTTATGGTGGCAAACTTAGCAATGGTGTCAAAAACATGTTGGCCAAAACTAAACTGAATTCCCCTCCCAAGCCTGAACAAGAACTGGGCCTGAGGCCGAGTAACACACGTCGTGTTCTTGGAGGGGACCCAGTTGCAAATGGCCACCTTATGTAGGATAGAGTAGAGAGAAGAGAGCCTAGTGCTCGGCAACTGTTCAAACCAAGTATGCAACATACCACCCGACAAAAAAGAAATAACTTCATCCATATTATCCACAGTAGAATCACCCTGATATGGCTCAGTGCCAAACAAATCATCAATTAAATCAGGGGTGAAACTAAACACTCGACCATGCACAAACACCTTGCCATAGTTCACAGAGTTGGAATCGACAATAGACGGCAACAAATTTGCATAAAACTCAACCACAATATCCCAGACAAATGTTATGGCAGTGGAGACTGTGGAATACATACCTTTGTGCTGGAAGTAGGTAATCAAATTGTGCCTCTCAAATAACTCAACAGGGACACGATGCTCTGCAATCATGTGTCGGGTACGGTACTCATCAAACAACTCGGCAGCTTCAGTAGTCAGAAACTTGTCCGAAAAAGATTCCATATCCTCAAGTTCAAGGACCGGAGTAGGAGTGTCCGTGGAGGACTGGGAGTGAGAAGAGGCGTCGGAAGAAGCTGGCGTGGGAGCACGAGAAGCAATCGGAACAGAGGCAGCGCTGGAGGACAAAACAGACGGCGAATGATGTGATGTTGGTATGGGGGAACCAACATGAGTAGYAACATCGTCCTCCACAACAACTTTCTTTTTCTTCTTGTCCTTCTTGCAAGCATTCAGAATATCTCAAAGAGGCACATCAAACGAAGAATCAGGGGAATACTCAAACAAATCTTGATCAAACGCAGGTTGATCCTCATGAACCGGAGACGAAGGAGGAACATCGCCAGGCGGTTTGGTGGAGCTGGTGACTTCGCCGGTGATAAAATCCAAAACAGTGTAGGGAGAGGATGAGTACTCTGTGGCAGTGGAGCCAGGAGAAACCTTGACTTTCACCGGGCTAGGTCTCCTGTCGGCCTTCCTCACAAGCTGTTTCCGACGAGTAAACTTCTTTTCCGGCAGACCCGAGGCAGATGAAAGCGGCGGCTCGAACCCTTCAACCGGAGCACAATGAACAAAATCTTCATCATCAGGGTCGTACATCACAGTGACATCCTCCGTGAGGTTCATATGCTCAATCGACACTTTGTGGCGTGGTCCCGCCTTGCTCTTCGGTACTGCGGGCGGCACAACACCAAGTGGAAATTTGCGCAGGCGCCTCGACCTTTTCAAAGTCGGATTCCCCACGCGCCCAAAGGTTTCAGCAACAAACGCCAAATTGGGGGGATCATCAACATCAATTTCGTTCCCGGGCTATCCTGGGAACACTTGCGCTATAGGCGTGGCATCAATCGGTGGCGAAAGTGGAATAGCAGCTTGAGAAACGTGCGCCGGCGAGGGTGGTGGTGATGTTGATACCGGTTGTGGGATGGAAGAGGAACCACCACCGATTTCTTCCCGTATGTCCAGGCCACCAACCTTAGGAAATGGCACAGGACCCTATTCACCGGAACGACGCATGCCGGCAGGCAGTTCAGGAACTTTTGACAGCGAGGATTGGTCTGTCATCCCGAAAATCACACAAAAATACACAAACCAAAATTGAAGAAGATAGAAGGGTTTTGTGAGAGATGGAGAGTTGTAATAGCAGGGGCTAGTGGAAAAGTGATCAAACGGTAAAAACAGATCAGGTATTTATCCCCTAAAATAATGACCTTAGAAAGAGAGAGAAAGTAAAAATAAAAGGAAAATCCCTAATTTTCACCTCTTGCGGATTTTTGGCTTAAGCACAATTTTTATTTCCCTTTTTAGAAAAATGCCACTCCCCCTTAGTTTAGGCTACGTGATCATATAACAATCCCATTATCTCAACCCATTATCTCTTCCTTATTTTTAAAAAATTAAATTGCACACCTCTTAACACAAAATCGGCCGAAAATACATAGCTAGAAAAATGAACCATCAGCCCAGTAGCATCTATCTTGTGCAATGTTAATTTTCACTCACCAAATTCACCTCGTCATTACCTGTCCAACCGTCCGATTTTAACTCCACTGAAACACTTAGTTAGCTCAATTCGAAACAGAATTAAGAGTTTTCAAGATAGACAAAGAACACAAGCAACAAAACGCACAACAAGATGGCATCTTCACAAAGTATGAATGTCCTACGGGATGCCTAAAAACATGACCTAGAAAAATACAAAAACATATTAAGATTTCAGTGACTTGATCCAATGTTGCTTTTTATTACTGACAACATTATAAACCAACATTGCCTTGGGTGAAGTCAATGGAAACTTACCCCTTAACCCAAGTTAATGACTACGTCAAGATCTCTCAAGAAGGTGATATTTAAAGATTGGATCATTTTGTATCCAGATCTTCTTCATCCTTGAAGGGATTTGAATCTTTTAATCTTCAGCAATTACTGTTAAAAAACTCTTGTTTTTGGAACTAGGAGAAAACCAGTTTCTGCGGGCAAATCCCACAATCACCTAATTGAAGAGGTTGGTTCTTTTTGCCATCACTTTTATTGCAACATAGGACCTTATTTCACTTTCAATTAAACTCAATGCATTAGGATTATGTATGAAAAGAAAGATAAAAATGCATGTAAACGTATACAGATGTTGTGACTGGTGTTGAAAATAGGTGTCACAACATCACAAATCAACATTGGTTCAGACAATGCACATACCGAGATCTCTTCTCAAACGAGAGAAGGTCTCGAAATCTAATGCCTTAGTGAAGATGTCAGCAAGCTGATTATCTGTTCCAATATGCTCAAGGCTAACAATCTTCCTCTCAACTAGGTCTCGAATAAAGTGGTACCTTATGTCAATGTGTTTGATTCGAGAATGCTGGACTGGATTTTTGAAGTTGTCAATGGCACTGGAATTGTCACACAGCACGGTTAAGATACTACTGTGCAGACTGTAGTCCTCTATCATCTGGTTCATCCAAAGTAATTGTGTGCACGCACTTCCAGCTGCAATGTACTCGGCTTCAGCTRTAGAAAGAGAAATACAATTTTGCTTCTTGATGTACCAAGAGATTAAATTGTTACCCAGGAAAAAGCACCCCCTAGTAGTACTCTTTCTATATACCACATCCCCAGCCCAATCCGAATCAGTGTACCCTACACGTTCAGTACCAGTATCTTTTGTGTACCACACACCTAGTTCAGTTGTACCAGCAGTATACCTTATTATTCTTTTAACTACTTTTAAGTGTGACTCTTTTGTATTAGACTGATATCTAGCACATAAGCACACACTATACATAATATCCGGTCTAATTGCTGTCAAATACAACAAACTCCCTATCATACTTCTATACATGGTGTTATCAACACCCTTACCAACATCGTCTCTCGACAGCTTCACAGTTTTGCCCAGTGGGGTTTTCTTGATGGTTTCACTTTCTAAACCAAACTTTTTGACTAAGTTCTTTGCATATTTAGTCTGGGAAAGGAAAATACCATCATCAAGTTCTTTGATTTGTAAACCAAGGAAGTACGAGAGGTTACCTTCCATGCTCATCTCGAATGTATCGGACATTCGAGTGACAAACTCCTTGACCATCTGCTCTTTAGTGGATCCAAAAATAATATCATCCACATAAATTTGGACGATTAAGATGTGCTTATTGAATTTAAGAAGGAACGAAGTTTTATCAACTTCCCCTCGTCTAAAGTTCAAATAAAGCAAATGTTGAGTTAGCCTTTCATACCAAGCTCTAGGAGATTGTTTTAAACCATAAAGAGCCTTTTTGAGTTTTTAAACAAAATTTGGTTTTTGAGGATCCACAAATCCTTTAGGTTGCTCAACATACACTTCTTCACTTAAGACTCCATTAAAAAAAGAACTCTTAATGTCCATTTGATGCAATGAAATCTTCATATAACAAGCAACAGAAAGCAAAAGCCTTACCGATTTAATGCGGGCAACAGGGGTGAAAGTTTCATCAAAATCGATTCTTTTAATTTGCGTATACCCTTGTGCAACTAGTCGATATTTGTTCCTCACAATGTTGCCAGCCTTATCAGTCTTGTTCTTGAATATCCACTTTGTTCCCGTCACGTGGGAATTTTCTGGTCGTGGAACTAAATCCCAGACGTCGTTTTTGGCGAACTAATCCAGCTCTTCTTGCATTGCCCAAATCCAAAAATCATCCTTGAGCGCATCCACCACTCGCCTGGGCTCTATGTTAGAAAGGTACAAAGATTCACGAATCTTAGAAAAATTTATAGACAGACAAACGTACAAGATCATTTCCTTGAAATATATCTGTCTGCGTCTTGTACTCCTTTCGTCTAAATCACCGATAATTTGGCCCACGGGGTGGTTTTTCTGGATTCTAGATGGAATATCCCTCTGATGAAGATCAATGGGATCATCTGGACCTTCTTCTTCTGAATCAGAATCTGATTCTGAGGCGGCTTGGGTTGATGTTGGTTCTGATGTTGGTATCCCAGTATCAACATTGGTATCAACATCATTCAACTCTCTGATTTCAGAACCTGCATCTCTGTTTTGAATACCTGCACTATCATCTGAAGTAGGTGATCGAAGAATTCTTAGCACTCTAAGAAATCTTCTTCGCAATAGTACGGAGTCGATTGTAGAGCGGTAAGTTTTCCCGAGTCGTGTCTCTCGAGGATAGATATAATCGGCGGTCGGTGTTTTTAGTCACTCTCTTGTTAAGCTAAATTACACTAATCTACACTAGGAAAGCATTAAGTCATTTGTTTGGTTTGATTTTTTGAAAGTTAATCAACTAAGACAAGAATTAAAAGAGATTTGAAATGAGAATAATGAAAATGAGGGTTTAGGGTGTTCGGTTCATCTCCACGATTAATCGGTTTTTGCTGAACACTTAATCCACGATTCGGGGTGGTCAATCCCAAATGTTGATCAAGTATTGGGGTCGTCAATCCCAATTCCAACAAAATTCGATTAATGGTTCTAAACGAACCTAAACCCTAAACCCGTAATTTCAAAACTAATTGCATCAAATACGAGTTAAAGCTTGCTTGAAAGTGATTATTAATGATATTAATTAAATCCTAATTAAAATTTACTAAACTAAGAAGGCTTGCAAATTGAAAGGGAAATTGGAGGGAAAAACAAAAGCTTTGAAATTGAAAGTGGTCAAAAGCATTTAAAAAGAGGAGAAGTCAAATTTCCCAAAGAGGAAAAGTTCATCCAACTTTCAAGGACAAATGTTGTCTAACTCAAAAGAGTAAAAAGCTTCAAAACCACGCATAAATGGAGTTTTACTACAAGAAGAAAAGAGAAACACAAGATATAGAGCCAAACATTCAAGAATTAAGATGTTATGAAAGACAACATAATCTAAAACCAAATCACCAACACAATAATTTCAACCAAAAAAGATGAAAAACAACAATAACAACACAAAAATGTAAGGGAAAGAACAATACCAAATTGCATTGAACTCAAAAGTTTCAAATCCGAATTACAACCTTCAAAAGCAACCAAATCATCAATACAACAAATTGCAACAAGTGAAGGAGATTGTCACCCTCTCCATCACTTGAAAACTAAAACTAACCTAACTAAACTAACTATTAAGCTAACTAAACTACATTAACTAAGAATTAATCTAGGGTTTTAATTGCAAGAGAAAGGAAATGCTTGGAGGAGATGGAACTAGGTCCAAAACCACAAAGGAGAGGTTTTTTTCCTGTGGATAATGGGTGGGAAGCATCTATAGGTCAATCAAGGGCAAAATGGTCCTTTTTCCCCCCAAAATCACACATCCTCAGCATTTTCGTTGATCGACTGACTTGTTCAAACGCCCCAAACTTTCTGCTGAGCAGTCGATTGACTGAAATCCAGTCGATCGACTAACAAAAACACGGAATCAGCCATCGATGTCTTCATATGAAATCTATACCTTCCTCTTGGATTTCATTTAGAGTTTGATTTGTGTCATTTGGAATTTTTCTACTAGAGTTATGGGCTCCGCACCAAAACCTTCCACAAGCGAGGCCACGGCGAACCGTCTCCACTTAAAGCTGCTTTTTACCATTCTTAAACTCAGAATCTGGGACTGTTGTAATACAAGAGTTTTGAAAATTTCTCTAAGCTTTCCAATGATATAATGTGGAGGCAAATGGCACAAGTGTTTTTGGAGTTATGCTTGCATTACGACAATTGAGAATTCCACCGAGCGAATGCATGAGGTGACAATGAAAATGGCCACATTTCTCGTCATTTCCGGTCGATCCTCGCACCAAAGACATGTCGTGGATTGGAAATGAGTGTCTCAGGTTTGAATCATCTTCTGACCTCACCGTGGGCCCACTTTGACCAATGTTGACCTTCAAAACAAAAACTAATAAAAAAACTAAGAAAATATAAGAAAAACTACTAAAAATAAAAAAAAAACTACAAAACCTAAAACTAACAAAATAGGCCAAATCGACTCCTAATACCCATAAATGCAAGCAAAAATCATGCAAACACAACACAAAAATGTAACAAAAAATGCTTACAAAAAAGTACAAATCAGTAGGAGTGACATTTCCTTGAGGATTTTGAACATACACAAGATCATTATCCTCAGTAGGTTTGACTCCACTCATTAGATCATCGAACTTGACATTTACTGACTCAAACATGCTTCGAGTTCTAAGGTTAAACAACCTATATGCATGACTATTTTGGGAATAGCCCATGAAAATACACTTATCACTCTTTGAGTCCAGTTTAGCTAGATGATTTCTATCATTGATCGCATAGCAAATACATCCAAACACATGAAAATAGCTCAAGTTCAATTTTTTACCCATCAACAATTCATAGGGAGTAGCACTTGACCCTGGTCTAAAATAAGCCCTATTTGTAATATGACATGCAGTGTTCATTGCTTCAGCCCAAAAACGTTTTGCTATGCTATTTGAAATGAGCATAGTTCTAGTCATTTCAGCGAGAGTCCTATTTTTACGTTCGGCTATGCCATTTTGTTGTGGAGTAATAGGTGAAGAAAATTCATGACTTATGCCCTTAGAAGTGCAGTACTTAGAGAAAGATGAATTTTCAAACTCTTTTCCGTGATCAGTTCTAATCCTACTAATGTTCACATTAAACCTAACACACAGCTTCTTTGAAAGTTTTTTGAAAGCCTCAAAAGTTTCAGATTTTCCTTTTAGAAATTCTTCCCAAGTGAATCTAGAAAAATCATCAACAATAACTAACACATACCTCTTACCACCAAGGCTCTCAACCTCAAGTGGTCCCATGAGATCCATATGTAGAAGTTCAAAGCAAGATGATGTAGTGAGACTTTGTTGGACTGGATGTGGCACCCTTACCTGTTTTCCTTTTTGCCATGCCTCGCACACATGAATAATCTTGGTGTTGAGCTTAGGTAGCCCACTCACAGCTTCTTCTTTGGCCAACCTGTCCATCATCTTGTAATTCACGTGTCCAAGCTTTTGATGCCATAACTCAACATCACTTAATTGGGACAGTATGCAAAAAGCATCACTTTGAATTTGGTAGCAATTATCTGAAGTCCTTTGACTAGTAGGAATAAATGGTCCACTCTCCTCATAGACTTCACACTTTTCACGGTTGAATTTGACACTAAAACCTCCGTCGAACAGTTGACTTATGCTAATTAAATTTGCAGTAAGTCCTTTTACCAGCAGCACATTTTAAAGAGTTACAATGCAGGGAACATGGAGAGTTCCTTGGCCAACAATTTGGCCATTCGCGCCTCAACCATACTTTACTTTTCCACCTCGAAATTTGACAATGTTGGAAAGTAGATCTTCTGACCCAGTCATATGCTTGGAGCAACCACTGTCGAAATACCAGGCTCTAGGGACGTGGGACTTCAGGGAGGTATGGATCATATTACACTTGACGTTATTTTTCTTGACCCACACTTGTTTGAATCTGGTGTTGGTATTGATGTTGGTATAACAGAAACCAACATTCGATTTAGCAACCGCATTAGTTCTCTGAAAATGCCTTCTCTCACCTATGATCTTCCAGCAAAAAGGCCTAATGTGCCCTGGTTCACCACAATGATGGCATACGAACTGTCTCCTTCTCTTTTTGTGGCGTTTGGAAGAGATTCGTTCTTGACTTGAAATTTGAGTTGGCTGATTAGGTTTAAAACCAATTCCATGCTTCGGAGTTTTTGGAAAGCTTATCTCTAAGATTTCATCAAGCTTCGCCTTGCCTTTGTTCAGATTTGATATGTTCCTTGGACCTTTGTCAGCTCGGTTCTCACCTTTTCTAGCTCAGCATCCTTCTTGGTGAGCGATGTTTCCAATCAAACAATTATGTCAGTCTGATCAGCCTTTTCTTCTGTTAATTTCTCTACTTCTTTCATGAGATCCTTGACCTTGAGTACCTATTTTCCCAACTGACAAACAGTTGCTGGTGCTCAACACTCAGCAGCTCGTACTCCTTATGGTAATCAGTAGTTTCAACATTCAAGCACACGATGTTGGTTTCAAGGTTACCAACATGGACATCGTCGTCCCAAAAAACATGGGTAAATAGGGATGGAACAGGTTCAGTTGACTCGGAATCATTGACATCCTCAGTGAAATCAGTAGCCACCATGCTTTTCTTCCTAAGAGTGTTAGGACACTCATTTTTGTAGTGTCCCCAACCTTTACATTCATGACACTATACTTCATTGAGTGGTCTCGTGGGGTTGGATGCGTTTGGAATTGAAGATGTGGAATGAGATCTGGGAAGAGTACGTCCAGTGAATTCTGGTGTGGACACCTGTGCCCTGGTCTTCGTATTTGAACCTCCAAGGCTATTCTTCTTCTTCAAGAAACTGTTGAAACGTTGAGTAACAAATGATAGTTCGTCTTCACCAAGGGTAGTGGATTCCATCTTTTTCAGAATTCCATTGAAATCAATGTCCTCTCATCTTCATCGTTGTCTGGATTAGTCTCGGAAGAAAAAATAACATTCTTCTCTTTTGAATTGGAACCAAGGTGTTCCATCTCATACTGCTTAAGGTTTCCAACTAGGGTGTTGAATTCAATGTTATCAACATCTTTAGACTCTTCTATGACAACCACCTTGATATTATATTTTTTTGAAATAGACCTCAGCAGTTTTCCTACAAGACGAGAGTTAGTTATTGCCTCACAAGTTCTCTGCACTTGTTTGTGATGTCTGACAGTCGCATGGCGTAGTGATTAGCACGAATTTGTCTTGATTTTAGTTAGTATTTTAGCTTGTTTTTCTTATTGTTTTTGGTATAAGTTGGGTAGTTTAAGATTTAATTCGTATATTTGTACTCTCAGCTTATTTTACCACTTTTTGACCTAGATTGATGCAAACAAGTGATTATTTATGATTTTTCACTTTACAGCTAAGTAACCGGAAGAGTTTAGCACGTAATAGATGAAGTTCGATGTTCAAGAATAGGAGAACGGGCTTTCCGGTGAAACGAGTAGCAAAAGATCGAGAAACGGAGACAGACGCTCTGTTGCATCGACTGACGCGAGCGTCGACGCTCCGTCGATGTGAGCCATGATCCGTGTCAGTCGACGCAAGGCCGACGCACTGCCGATGCAACCTTCTGAAGCGTCAACCGAAGGGGCGTCAGTCGACGCAAGGTCGATGCAACCTTCTGAAGCGTCGACCGAAGGGGCGTCAGTCGACGCACGGTCGATGCAATTCTATGAAGCGTCGATGCAAGCCCGCGTCACTCGACGCACCCGCCCAGCTGACGCGCACACCCAAGCAGCAGCGACGCCGAGCATCAGCGCGCGTCAGTCGACGCACCGTCGACGCGACGGCCCAGTTTCTTGATTTTTAGGGTTTCTTGTGCGCCAAGTCATGAAATAACTATATAAACCCTTTATATTTCGGATTAAGCAAGAACCACGACCGAAGACACTTACCTAGGGTTGAGAAACCTATTTTCAACACCCTACAACATATTTTAAAGATCTAAGTCGAAGATTCAAGGCCCGAAGCACCAAGACGAAGACGTTCGTTCAAGCTCCGATTTCTCGACCAAGATCAACCATCTACAACCCGGATTTTCAGAGCAATTTCAGCACCTTTAGCTACTTAATAAGTTCTCTAAACTCTAGTTATTCTTAGTTTAATTCTAGATAATTTATGTTTAATTATTTCATTTGAATTTCTAGTTTCGTTAATTTATTTCGAATCGTTTGAACCGTTGAATCGCTGAGCGTTTGAACCTTAGAATTTCATTTTTAATATTAATTAGTCGCTGCGTTTATTCTCTTGTTCATGATTGGTGATGATTTGTTCATGATTAATTTATTTATTGCTTTAGTTTTAATAATTAGTTGATAATTGGTTATTGCTATGTTATTGCTTGAGAATTGTGGATTTGATCTTGTTCTTAAGGAATCACATGCTTAGATTTAATTTGTGGTATTTTATGCATGCTAGTTGATTAGTTTTGAATTAATTATTTTTCAAATCCTTAGAATAATATTTAGATAATTAATTCTTATATAATTTAGTTTCAAGCTTAGGTTAAATTAATTAGTTAATCATAATTAGTTGATGCTTTTAAGTTTATTAGTAGTTGATAATTTTCAAAAACCAAATTTATACAAGTTCTCGTGTTAAACATTGTGGTTAAACAAACATTAAAAATTCCGAACGTCAGTCCTTGAGATACGACTCGAGTTAAGCTTGCCAACCTACACGCGAACCCGTTATTTTGCGGGCGAGCTATTAGATTTCTGACAATTATTTATAAAGTAGGCACACACAAAAGCTCGAATCAAAAATTGGCGCCGTTGCCGGGGACTGAAATAGGTTTTGATAATGTTTGTTCGTGTTATTTTATGCTTTTCCGTTTATTTTTATAAAGGTTCTTTGTTTGCCACTCGATGCGTTGATGTTGTTTGTTGTTGATGCTAGGACATCGAAGTCTTAGAAACGAACTTGCTATATATATAGACAACATCGAACGAGTTGGGAGACCGAGAAGACTCTTTCATTTCCCCGATGCAATTACTCGTAAAACAAATTCGGCCAACATGTCGAACACTACCCCTATTGGAGGCCGAGGACAAGGAGGAAGAGGAGGAGGACGAACGAATGGTGGCCGAGGGCAAGGAAATGACAATAATACCCCTCCACGATACCAACCATATGGGATGCCGCCCACCGATGATCTAAACTTTGGAGACCCACAAGACAATAATCGTCAAGAAGATCCACCGCTGCTTGATCCTAATCACGCGCATAACGACGGAAACAACCAAAGGATCAACAACGAAGAGAATCAAGAAGGAAACCCATTCCTCAACAATCCAAACAACGGGGATCCCCAAGGCCAAGATAATCGTCAAACAGTGATTCCATAAAATCAAATCAACCGTCCACAGCACTTTAGGAATCGAGCGGAAGCTCAAGCATACAACGCTCGTGCAAACAAGGAGTTCTTACACAACCAAGTTGGTAATGGCGGGCCCCGGCCCCAGAACAACCAACAACACAATGAGAATGTAAATCAGGAATGATCACCGAACCGTTTCCAAAATAGACGAGGAGGACAACAGTATAATAATGGTCAAGACGATGATACACTGGACGATGAATGTGAGGATGAAAACGAGTTTCATGAGGATGATTATTATGAGGATGGGGACAATTTTGGAGGAAGACGTGCGAATCTTGGAGGAAGACATGCCCCTCGATATCAAAACATACGAAAACAAGGTGATCTCGCATGTCCAACCATTGGACCATATAGCTCAGCGATAGTTTTAGGCCAAGCGGTTAGGAACTACAACTTGAGGACCGACGATTTGAATAGACTACCTTCTTTATATGGTTTGCCGAATGAAGACCCACTCGAGTTCGTTCGAGAATTTTACATAGCACTATCTGGGATTCAAGATCGAGGACTGAGTGAGGGACAGCTTAGAATGAGATACTTCCCTAGTACCCTGAAAGATAAAGCGAAATGATGGTTTAATCAATTGCAACCTAATTCCCTAACAAATTGGGGGATGGTTTACAAGAAATTTGTGGGAAGATTTTACTCAGCCCAAACGACGACAAAGTTGAGGAGGGAAATTTCCAACTTCGAGCAATTGGATGGCGAATTGTTTCACGAGGCATGGGATCATTTTAAGGAGCTCCTAAATGCATGTCCACACCATGGTAACAATGACGAAATGGTCAACAATTACTTTTATGAAGGATTGTTGCCGAATTTCAAGCAGCAAGTGGAAATACGAGCAGGAGATTTTTGGGGCTTAACCGCGGAGGAAGCACGAGATCTTTTTGAATTAATAAGTGACAAGTCGAGGCAAACAAGTTCAAGGCCTAGAAAACTTAGAGTGAATGAGATTTCAGTTGCGCAAGCGGAAGATGACAAGATCGATAAACTTACAAAGCAAGTGGAGTTGTTGACGAACATGATGATGAAGCAACAATCGCAACCTTCACAAGAGACATGTGGAATTTTTGGAGCATTTGGACATGGAGCGAATGCATGTTCGGTGACTTTTGACGATGAATCGAACATAGAGGTCAACGCCGTGCAAAATTTCCAACACAACAATTCTGGGCAGAAACCCACAAACCAATTTCAGGCACAGCGTGATTCTCCTTTTTTCAAGTGGGGGCCTGAGAACCCACATTATGCGTCGATGAAGCCACAGACCGACCCACGGTACCTTCCTTCACCACCACCGCCTACGAAGGGGTAAACTTCAAACCCGGTTAAACCAAATGATCAATTGTTGGTTTGGCAACAAAATCAAGTGACTGAGACGCTCATTAATAGAGAGGGACTTTTAAAAGTGAATTCAAAGATAGACGACCTCTCAAAAAAGGTGAATAGTATTGACAGTCTCTCTAAGATAGTGCATGATCTTGCTAAGAGTGTGAAGAGGATTGATAGGACGATAGGACAATTGGCAACTGACATTGCGAGATCAAATAAGGAAAAGGACAAGTTTCCGAGTCAAACAGAGCAAGCCTCAGCGATTAAAGTCCTACACAGTGGAAAAGTGATCGATAATGGAGTCGAGATAAATGACGGAGGGGATGAAGAGATTACGGAGAGTCCAACACCAGCATCGCCAAAGGGAGATGATTCCAAGCCGATAGAACAATTGAATAAGACACCAAACCCTTACATTCCAGGATCTTTGAAGGGGAAGCTCACAAACAAGACTCTCACTTCGCCGATAGTCGAAAAAGTTCCATTTTCAAGCCGTCTTTGACCAGTAAAAGAAAAGAAAATAAGAAGTTCATGGAGCTTTACAACTTGCTGAAGAACGTCAACATCAACCTTCCTCTTTTGGATGTGATCAAAACAATGCCGGCATATGTGAAGTTCTTCAAGGAGCTTGCTACAAGACATAGGCATTCGTAGACAAATCAGTACGTTCCTCTAACGAAGGAGGTGAGTGCGTTATGCAAGCAACCACTGCCTACGAAGGAGAAGGACCCTGGAAGCTTTTGTGTCAATATTACATTGGAGAATAGGCAACAAGCGCGCGGAATGCTTGATCTTGGCGCGGGAATTAACTTAATGCCGCATTCCCTTTATAAGCAATTTGATTTAGGACCATTGAAGCCGACAAGGATGCGTCTCCAATTAGCGGATCGTTCAATTCGCCAACCATTGGGAATTGTAGAAGACGTTTTGGTGAAAGTAGGTGAATTAATAATAC